>JALLBJ010000102.1:0-54168 GCA_036940105.1 Skeletonema potamos
CATTGATACCTTGGTGGCTTAATAACTCCCGATAAAAAATTTGACCATTCCCTTTGAGGGCAAACATACAGTACAATACTACTGGTGGACTATCTAAAAGGAGATAGACGAAATACTTCTTCTACCTGAAAGCACATTTCATCAAATTACAGCACCAGACTACCATACTGGCACTAGGACTCCATCAAACGCGATGCGGTTTCTTCTTCTTCCTTCACTTGCGGCCTTATTCGGATGCACAACGATGTGTTCGCAAGCGTTCACCACTCCAGCGCATCAGTATTATTATGTTGCTCTTTCATCACAGTCCCATCGTTATTTGCCTAAAGCAACGTTGATCATGGTACCACTTGCCCGGCCGAAGAACAAGTGGGACTTGTTGGAAGATGAAGATGACGGAGCACAAGACCAAAGCAAGAATGTGCCTCCAGATATGATGTATACAGAAACAAACATTCTGCGACAGGCCTCAACATATGATCAGCTTGAACAGATAGGAGGGAAAGATGTCATACATGATGTGTACGTCAGGGCTACTGGCGAGCAAGAGTGGTGGCTGGTTGGTAAAGTGGCACGTGTAAGTGATGTATCTCCAGAACAAGCTATTGAGCGACAATGGCCATTAATAGAACGTCACGTGTGGGCATTACGTATTCCAATTCGACCGACAGCTGATAGGAGTACTCCCTTCGAGTGCTGGTATGCACCAGGTAACTCAGAATACGATGCTGCTAGAAACGACCCAAAGATAAAGTTTACAAAAGTTTCAGGGTTGCTATTGTACAATGGTGAAGATTTGAAGGCGTCTTTGTGTGGCTTCGTTGGCAAGACATATGATAGGGGAACGCCTATGTTTTTCGTGGAAAGAAATGTGGTGACTGGCGAAGCACTGAAGGGCAAAGAAATGGAAGGGGATTGGCTCTTGAAGTCTGAAATAGAGGAGAAGGATGGCTGATCACTGACAATCATCATGAAGAGAGACAATCAACATCAACGCTCTTAGAATTATGTATTCAACAGCTTAAGTGATTTATCCGTTTTGAATTTGTAAGCCCCTATTTTGCATGACGATGATTCAACCCTGAGCCTTTACAAGTCTCTCTTCCACCGAATTCCAGTTCACTACGTCAAAGATTGCATTCACATAATTTGGTCTCACATTCCTGTAATCGACATAGTATGCGTGCTCCCAAACATCAATACCAAGGAGAGGAACAAGGCCAGTTGTTGCCTTGAGAGGATCCTGATTGGCACAAGTTGCAGCCTCGATACGTCCAGTGTTTGTATCAAATCCTAACCAGCCCCATCCACTTCCCTGAACTGCAATGGTCATGGCAGAAAGATCTTTCTTCATGGTTTCAAAGTCACCGAATCTGGCATCTACAGCATCCTTCAAAGCTCCACTTGATGGGAATTCACTGTTTCCCTTTCCGCATAGATTTTCCCAGAAAAGAGTGTGGTTCAAATGACTAAAGAGGGAAGAGAGATTGTAAAAAATGATGTTCATAGGAAAAAAAATGTGTCTTGAGAAGAAATTCTACTTACCCGCCGCCATTGAATTTGAGCGCTCCCTGAAGAGAGATAATTCCAGAAACATCACCAGCTGATACAGCGGCATCAAGCTTCTCCAGAGAAACATTCAAGTTGGTCACGTATGTATTGTGGTGTTTGGAATGATGCAACTCCATAGTCTCGGCAGAGATGACCGGCTCCAACGCTGCATAGTCGTAGGACAAATCGGGAAGAGCATGCTTTCCACCAGATGGAGCAGATGAGAGGTAGGCGGCGGCTGACTTGGCGACTTCAGCATTTAATTTGGAGGAACGGAGGTGCACGGCGGCACGGAGGGCAGGTGTAATGATTATTTGTTTCGCCGACATGATGGAAAAATGATAAATCGGAAATAAAATGGGAATACATCATCATGGACAATTTCGGAAATCTTTTCAGAGCGATATAATAGGCGAGGGTGTCTTCTCTTGTCTCTTTCTCTTCGAGAAGAGATGATGGAGGATTATTAATAGTCAGCATGATCCAACTACTTACATAAACATCAGCAAAGATGTCTTCGGGAACAGCATGTAACAATACAGACGGGGCCGTCGGTGGAGGAGGTGCAGATGGAGAAGGAGATACCTCGTCAATTCAGCCACAGACGACAAAGCCTCCGCCAACAAAACTCATTCCATCGGGTGTAGTTTGTCTTCGCGGCAACTTGGTACAAGAAACGAGAGATAACATTGCAGTGCACAGAATTACAGGTCTATGGTCGATGGGACTCGATAAAATTCTTGCTGATCCCGAGAATAAATTGGGTTTATGTAGTGACTTTGAATATGAACACAAAATGGAGAGCAGCAGCGGTGAGTCTTCAGCAGCAGCAGCAGCAGCGTTCCCTCCTTCTGGAACATACTCTGGGTCATTCATGATCAACAACGCGGGTGTGATGACAAAAGTTGAAGAGCAAGATGTTGTGCTGAATTTCGTAGAGAATAGTGAGGGTTATTACAATGTAAAAGGGAAGGGCTCCAACTCCTTTGGCAAGTACACAATCTCCGGGACGCTGACAAAGGAGAAAGTGATAACGATTTACCGTCATTATCCATTGTTAGTAGTCCAGCCAACCAAAGTGAAGAAAAAGGAATCAGTTCCGCAAGCAAAGCCTCCTCCTACCAAGTTGATACCTACTGGTGTTGTTTGTCTCCGTGGCAAGTTGGTGAGAAAAACTTCGGAGGGCATCAGCTTGGATAAGTACTGCGTACATAAAATCACTGGACTGTGGTCGATGGGACTAGACAAAATCATTGCCGATCCAGAGAATACCAAGGGCGAATGTAACAACTTTGAATATGAACACAAAGCCAGTGGTGGGGTAACAGCATTCCCTTTATCTGGCAAGTACACTGGCTCGTTTTTTGTCGACGCTCCTCAAGGAGGCGCCAAAACGAAAATAGAAGAGAAAAATGTTATGTTAAAATTTCGTGAAAACAATGAAGGATATCATAATGTTGAAGGGAAGGGAAGCAATGTTTGGGGAAAGTATTCTATCACGGGAACCTTAAACAAAGATGGCGAGATCACTCTTTTCCGACACTACCAAGCTGCGAAGGCTCATCCACAGAAAAAAGTAGCAGCTGCAAAGCAACACAAAGCCCCAGCCAAAACGAAACAGACACGTCCAGGATCAAATAATAATGCCGCCTCCAAAGTACAAACTCCCAACAAAAGTTTCACTCCATCAAGAAATCCAAACACAGCCGCTGGTGAATATCTCTTGGAACGATTACGGATTCTTCTCAATCGGCTACAAGCTTCCACAGAAATATTGCAGAATTGGCCCGAGGCCCAAGGTGACTCAGCCAAAATTCACGCCGATACAGCTACCGAGTTGATTGCATCCATCAGAAAAATAGTGACAGGCGTGCGAGCTGTAGAAAGACATGTGAATGGGACTGGGCCATCCCCAGCGGCCAACATTCCAGCAGAAGCATTAGAAAAATTTCGATTATCTTTGGATGAAAAATGTCCTATTCCGTTAGATCTATTAGATTTGCTTGACATCGGGCAACCATTTGGCATCAATCCTCTATGCTATGCTCGTGGCTTGATGAAAGAGGCGATGCGGCAACTGGCTGGACTAGAAAGAAGGAAGAACGCATTAGCCATGTTGGGGAAGGCCATTGAGAAGGGACTAAACGCGCGGTCAAATAACGTCGATACAGAACCAACTGATTATGAAACAGCAACGACCAAAGTAGTGACAGTGAACAAGAGGAAAAGAGATGAGGGTGACGAGACTGATGTTGTTGTTGAAACGTCAAAGAAAATGAGGACTGACTAAAACATTGCAAAGCTGTACATGATAACATACTATTATATCGAAGGATTTGCCCATCATTACCATTTTTTTTTTTTTTTTCACCACTTCTTAAAGTTCTTTGCATTCTTGTGAAAGTTCTTATCCATTAATTCCGGTGGAATACCAAACCTCGACCACATCTTGACACTAAAGTGTCTAAAGTAGGCATGTCGGCCGAAGACTGTCCCAACACAAACGAGCAGTGTCGCATAGATTGGTGTCATGATGACAAGGGAGCAAATTCGATATGACCAAGGTCCATCACGGAAGTTACCCTCAAGTTTCAGTACATCCGTAACCGCAGGTCTAACAACCACCATAGTTGTGGATCCCGTAATTCCAAACACTGTGCAAATAAGCACCATTTCTGCATACCATTTGGGACTATATCTTGGAGGCATTGGTTTTGGAGCTAAAAATCTGTCTAGAAATGTAGTAGATTGTTGTTGTTGTGTATTATTATCTTTCACATTGTTGCTGTTCCATCGTCGTAAAAATGTATGATGTAATGTGCGTTGCTGGTGTGTTGTTCTTGAGGTGACTGGTATCAGCAAACGGCTGCAGCGTAGAGTGGAGAACATAGCTCACTTTTTCCAAGAAGAGCAACTGTAGCAAGAGAGATAGAGTGAGAGAGTAAGGGCTGCTAAGTATTACCGCAGTGGTCGCATTTATTATCCATCGTAACAATCGTGCAAGAATATTGAGGTGAATATGAGAGATGAGAGGCGAGGAAAAATAAAAGGTCATATGTAATACTTTATGCAGCTCCTTCGCGTCGCGCTCACTCGTGACTGTGTGACCTCACATTTTTTTGTTTCATGCGTCTTGTTGCTACGGGAGATATTGTACCAAAACTCATGTAAAAATACCATAAGAAATATTACCGTCATCAGCAATGATGGACAATAATTACTACAACAGCAGAGAAAGCAACTGCGGTGAAACTGATGTAACTGTAGATAATTTTCAGACGACTGCTGCTGCTGTACCGGCCCTGACAACTCAGCAACAACACCGCACTACGATGAATCCCATTATCAATCCAGCCTACGCTGCCGCTCTCAATGACACCCGCAATAATTACACCTACACACCTTCAACACATACCACTAGTAACAATGAGGGCTCGACGCCCTTAATTTCCAACGATAAGAGCGGCGGCATTCAGTCTCTTGGCTCATCGATTGGGTCATGGGATGATGACTCAGACGACGCCAAGCCAAACAGCTACCAAGCGACTGCTGCCACCACGCCAGCCGACAGTGCTGCCACCTCCTCTCATCAGGAACTACTACTGCCAGCAGCAGGTGCAGCTGCATCCTATCAAAGCAGCAGAAATCAAAGCTTGTCTTCTAAATGGCCCAATATCGCCCCGACACCACCACCACCATACGTCGCGCGCCACCAGTACGAGCCGGAACCAAACCCTCTCCACAGAATCTCTTCTTCAAATCACAGCTCTTCTTCTTACTATCATCAACCACCGCATTATCACAGCTCCAGTTACTATTCACAAACTCATCATAATCCAAGCGGATACTTGCAGCAACATACAAATTCATATCATCAATACGATACAATTGAAATACCACCAGAACACACGCCAACATGGCAACATATCCTTCCCCCAAACTACTTTGCACAGAGGAAAGAACAACGATTGAACCAATATGGAAGAACTCGTCGTAAATTCGTCCTTTCGTTGATCAACTTGTGGGAGTTCACTCTCACAACGGAATCAATTGACGTTTATGGACAATCGCAGGAAGAAGTATTTCATGGCTTACGTGGACCAATAAAAAAAATTGCCAAGGATCATATTGGGAAGGATGGACGGAAGGGCGCGATATTTGAACGAGGTGCAGGAGGGGAGGGCATTATGCCGGATGACCCATCGTTGAAACAGGCTACTGCTGGGTTATCCAATGAAGATGGTAACAATAATGCGCCGAAGGGGAAGTGGAGAATCCCTTTGGGTGCTTACCAAGCATTGTTTACTTACCTAACACGAGAGGGGAGTGTGGAGGGTATCCAACCGGAGCAACTTCGTGTGGCCACGTTGGGGAGGGAACGAGCTGATAAGAAAGAGTATCCTACTGTCAAGTCATTGCTTGACCGCGGAGTGTCTCCGGTCGTGGCAGCAGCATTGGCTCCGTACCAAAGGGGAGGAGTCGAATTTATCATTGAAAAGGAAGGAAAAGCGCTGCTGGCAGACGAGATGGGTTTAGGGAAGACAGTTCAAGCGATTGCGGCCATGTCTGCATTTAAGAATGATTGGCCACTTCTCGTGCTTTGTCCAAGCACGGCAAGGTACCACTGGGAGACAGAGTTCCGCCATTGGATGGGAAGGGAATCACAAACTGCACTGACGGCGTCTTCAAATAATGCAAATGTTGGTGACAACAATACTGATATCATGAACAACCATGGACCAGAATTGAGACACTCGCAGATCAATGTCTTGACATCAGGCAAAGATCGAATCCTGAAGTCTGACAATTCCACAAAAGTTGTCATTTGCTCGATTGGGTTGATCGTCAATCTTGTTAATTCACAACGAATTGTACCTGGGATGTTCCGAGCAACCATTGTCGACGAGTCTCATGTGCTCAAGAATAAATCTACAAAACGAACGCAGTCCGTTCTGCCGTTGTTGGAGGCTTCCGACAGGTGTCTGTTGTTGTCAGGAACACCAGCACTTGCCAAGCCAAGTGAACTGTGGCCACAACTGTCTGTGCTGGGAGGTCGACGAGAGGGCGGTGGCAGGTACCCATCTGGTATAATGTGCGATTATGAGGATTTCATGTCTAAATATGTGAGAGGGCAGTCAAAAACTAGACTGGCAGAGTTGCACACGCTGCTAACTTCTACGGTGATGATCAGAAGAATGAAGACGGACATGCTCAAAAATCTCCCACCTAAGATCAGAGAGAAAGCCTTCATCAAAATTGAAGACCAAAAACTGCAAAGCGAGTTTTCGTTCTATTTACAGATGCTTAAAGAGGGCAAGGGATTGCTCGGGAAACTGGCTAAAACACATGATATTGGTGGCCCTCGTGCCGAGTGCCAAGGGACACACTTCGTGCCTGAAAATGGAGAAGAACCGCTGCAAAATAAAGAAGTGCTTCATCATCTTTACAACATTTCTGGGCGATCCAAGATAGCACGAATAACTAAAATGCTGAAGAATTGGCTAGACGATCCAACGAAGGGAAAGTTATGTATTTTTGCCCATCACCTTTACGTTTTGGATGAACTCGCGCGGGGAGGTGAGTATTCTTGTAAATGAGCTTGACGCTTGTTATTTTTTTCATGTACGATTTGACCTGAAATGTTTCTACCTATCTATCACAGCCGGATTGAGCAATGTTGTAGGTGGACACGCGAAATTCATTCGAATTGATGGTTCAACTTCTCCAAAGTCAAGACAGGAGCAAATTTTGACATTTCAAACTGATCCCACTGTTCGTATAGCTCTATTGGGAATCACTGCTGCGGGCGTGGCTGTTACGTTGACAGCTAGTTCAACAGTTTGGTTCGCAGAGTTATTCTGGACACCAGCTATCATGGTGCAAGCTGAAGATAGGTGCCATCGTATCGGTCAACAAGCATCTGTTAGATGTCTTTATTTCGTTGCGAAAGGAACTCTAGATGAAGTTCTATGGAAGCTCATTGAGAAGAAGTTTCGTGACCTGGGCGAAGTGAGTAGACAAGCAATGTATCGTTTTATTTGTCCTTGATTGAGCGAGAAAACTAATCATCGTTTGATCTTCTTCAGTTCGTCGAGGGAAAAGAAAACATGGGCATAGCTCTAGAACGCGAGCTTGAGGATGACGAAGAGGATGAAATTCTCAAAGTAGAAGAAGAAGCTCCCGACGAAGCTGAAATGAGGAAGAGAAAGGCAGAAAAATTGTTCGAGGACTTACTTGATACAGATGATCTTGGAATCAAAGCTGAAATTGATGAACTAGTGCACGAGGAAGAAGAGATGTTAATTGTGAAAGGCGAGGATGAAGATGACGATCCCGACGCAGCTGATGGAAGAGAGACACCTGCACCGTCCAGCACTGCCGACTCCTCTGATATTTCAATTGCCAAAGCAACGAAACCGTCCAAGGCAGTAATCCTCATCGATGATGACGACGAAGACGAGGATGGGGAGGCTCTAACCTTTTCGGTGGCAATGCAACGTATACAAGATGGGAGCATACAAAGAATAGAATCTTCTGTTCAATGTGACCCCGAAAATATCATCTTTCGTGATATACAATATCCAGCAAACAAATCCCTAGGTCTGTTGATGGTGAGTTTTGCAGGTAGGATTTGTATCAAAGGGTATACTTCGCCCCCGGATGCGTTGAACCAGAGCTTGAATCAGCCTCAAGTTGGAGCAATCATTGTTGCTGTTAACGAAGTGATAATCCCTCAAAACTCAAACTTCAACAAGGTGCTTGGTTATATGAGAAAATTGATAATGCAGGGGCCAGTGACACTGGTTTTTGCCGAAGATACCGAGTTCATGCCTTGGTTCAAGAACGTCATGATCCCCAGATTCGATGCTCAGCTTAAGGCCCAAGCTCAAGCTAAAAAGTCCATCGCGAAAAATGAAGTGATTGATCTTCTTGATGATTAGATGTAGTTGCAGCGTTGGACCACGGGACTAAGCAAGTTTATTGCTTCATGTCATAATTTTTATGTAATATGTCGTCATATACATATTCAATTCTACAAGCTGCTAAGTAGGAGTATGTTTTGTTCAGTTTGCTGCTTATGTGTTGTTTAGTTGCAGCGATGAAAGTCCTTTAGCTTGGGTTACAATACTATGTAATTATGTTGTTGTGAATTCGCTTTTCCATCCAATGATTGTCACTGTGACAACGTGTGATCGCCATCTTAAAATTTTTTGTTTCCATCCGCTATCTATGTCTACACCCCCATCTACCCTACAACCTCCCTACAACCGCATATGGGATCTGATTTGACTGAAAGTATGCCAGCCTCTTTAACAAAGCGCACGACGCAACGGAGGGTGAGTCGTCAAGCCGCATTTCCCATATTTGTAACTTTGCTTGCACTGAATTTTACAATATTCGTGGCCAACGTTTGGGTATTCTTCCCAAATCAAAAACACGACGGTGTCGTCTCGGTTCATGGAAGTCAAAAGAAACACCACCAACACAGGCCTGATCCCTCAGCTGAGGCCCTACGGCAAGCTCTCTATAATACAACCGACAAAATAATACCATATGACATTGTTCCAAAGATACTGCATCAATCGGGTTCGTTTCGTGGAGTTGTGCATCAACTTCCATCTATTCCGGCTGGGAGACGAATGATCCCCAACACATCACCAAAAAACGGAGAGCCTTATGTTCCATTAGATGCTGTGAACAATTGGGAGTACTTTCTACAGGCTCGAGAGAGAGAAATAAAGGAAAATCAGCCTCTATACCTTTACAACCCAATGTTGCTGCCATTGGATGATGAAGTCATCGACAGCACAATACTTGATGATTTATCCATTAGTCAAAATCATGCTGCTTACGTTGGTGTCTACCGCGTGTCGAATTTTGGTAAGTCACTCATTGTATCACTCATGTTGTAGGTTCTTCGCTCAAATACTCCTCACCAATCCATACCCTCCTCACCAATCCATACCCTTCGCTCCAGCCAATTGCCACGGCCCAGGAAAGGGGGTGCCATCGACATATGCAAACTTTTTGGGACTCGCATTACTTGATCAAGAACTGAATGTAGTTAAGGACCCGGTTAGTGGAGAATATCTTGATGCTGTCATTGATATTAACAAGCAACTCTGGGAAGTTCGGTGGACGCCAATGAGGAGCCGCAGCTTCGTTAAAAAACCAAAGCAGTACATGCAAGATTGTCAGATTTTCCCTGCTCGCTCAGGTCACGGCGAGAAGAGTCACCAACTCATTTTACTTTGCAATGAATACGGTACACCCGTTCAATTAAAGTTGAAACGGTCGTCATCTGCGTTGTCAAACCTAGACGAAAACAAAGATCAGTTTATCTCATTTGTCAATATGTACGGGAATGAACTTCAGCTGATTGCTCAACAAAAGCCAAACATGATAGTATATTCGGGGAAAAATCTACACTACTTCAACAACAAGTATCGAAGTTTTATAGAAATTTGGCCCGGAGGACCGCATGAAGTTGCATCTCTTGATTTCACGAATTACCCGTACGTCGACAGAGAAAGCAATACTGGTTTTGAAAAAGTTGAACTAATCAAGGCATTGAAAGCCGAGCCAAACGCGACCTTTATGACTGAAACAGATATTCATTTATTCAAAAACCGCGCCATGTTAATTAAACGAGACAGCGGATCTACTTGCTGTGTGAAGATCAATTGGAAAACAGACAATTTAGAAGAGGAACGTGAACTACTGCTTGGATTCTCTCATAGGAAAACGCTTTCGAATCCCAAACGATTTAAATATTCATACGTATCGAGAGTCTACGCATTCGAGCCGGATCCTCCGTTTAACATCGTAGCTCGCAGTGGGTTCTTTTGTTTGGGATTTGCTTCAGACAACGAAAAAGAAGTAAGTGAAAACGAACAAGTACGAGGTGCTGCAAATGATCACAAGATGAAATTGTGGAAGCAAGAGTACGAAGGCTGTCCGAGGATTCATTTTGTTACAGGTATTACAGAGAAATATAGGGACGAGGAAACTGTCATAATATCTTATGGCGTCAACGATTGTTACCCCAGAATGATTGAAGTTTCGAAGGAGTTTCTTATGAGCTTGCTGAAACCATTATGAATGAAACAAATGCACTTATTCATTAATACTATCCACCCTGAAATGGACGAGTAGGTGTAATTCTCTGGATTGTCAAATACTCATTATGCGCTCTTCTACGTAACCAAGGAACTACCTTTATGCCATACAATTCATCCATCGTTTGAGATATTTGCTCGGGGTAGTTGTCATCTACAGTTACAACGTAGGCCACTCCATGTGGAAACGCCAGCAGTCTAGCAATTTGCGGAAGTGCTCGATCTAACACTACACGGCCATTGCTTCCACCCGCCCAACTTGCTTCAATGCCGCTCGATCCTACCTCATCGTCTGGGGTAGGAACATAAGGAGGATTGAAAATCAATACATCTACTTTGCCTTCCAAATGCTCAAGAAGTTGTGATGCTAAATCACACTGAATTGCTTGAAAGTGTGCTGTTGAAATTCCATTTGACTCGGCTGTAGCTTTAGCAATACGGATTGCATCTGGATTGATATCAGTCACATAGTGAACACAGTTTTTGTTGATGTTTGTTCCTTCTACATTTGTCCCTTTTTCATCTCCGCGTATTCCACGTATACGCTTGGCCAAATAGACCGTTGGCGTTCCTGTACCGCAGCCTATTTCTAATGTAGATTGTATGGCTGAGTATAAAATAGTATCATCGTCACCTTCGTTCTGTTCCATTTCATCAACATCGTATCCTATGGCATCAATCAACAAGTAAGTATCATCACTAGGCTCATAAACGACATCGTAGTCTCGAAAGTTTAAATGGCTCAAAGATGGCATCACCGCAGAGCGGCACTCTCTTGCCCGACGTTCTGCAGCAGCATTGAAGCTGGCAAATTCATCCGTCTTTGGCTCTTGATCTGCTGTTCGTAATGGGTGGTATTCGGCCATGTGTTGTTAGTGAGGGAGATGATCTGATGGGGCAGTTTATAACTAGAAGTAATCACATCAATGTGTAGAAAAACATCGTTTGTCAGGATTTGTCTATGTGAACGTCCGAGGCGTTTTTTGGTGGCGCGCCCGGCCGCGCAGTGGTGGCGCCATAAAAAAATAAATGCATGATTTTTCTCGCAATAGCGCTGGCACTTGGCACCTGGCACTTACACTTACTAAATAATGGTCCATGCTTGATGTCTACACAAAGGAGTAATACCTGCTGGAGATACATCAGTACAATGCGATTGATTATTATCATGTCTTCAGTTTTAGCGACCATGTCATTCTCACGCCAAGCTCTAGTAAATCGTTGTATTTGGCAGAAATTTTCGTCCCGGTCACTACCTTTTTGTCTTTCCACAGTACATCATCAACCGATTTCTTCTCCTATGCGCAGCAGCAGCAGCAGCCTTTTTTCTCCATGCAAACCACATTTTCCTCTTTCTAGACGTGCCACGATGATATCGGCAGCACCAGCATCGTCCATTGAAGAAAAAACTTACATACTTCATTTCGATGGTGAAGTTGATACAGTCACAAACGATGCTGGGATTGGCATAATTATATACTCCTATGACGCAAGCAATACTTCTAAGTTGTGGTCAGGTTACTGCTTCATACGGAAGAATGAAAAGATTGAGATGACCAAGAACGTCGCTGATTACATCGCCATGTATGATGGTTTGAGGGTCATTCAATTTCTCTCTTCATCATATGGTACAACACTACCTCGAGTAGAAATACAAACATCCAATGATATCATATCAAAACATTTGAATGGCAAATATCGCGTGTCTAGTAAGTTATTACTGCCTTGGTATGAGAGAGTATGCAAGTTGACGAAAGGAGGAAGCGTGGCAACAGTGAAAGTTGACAAAGTTGAAATGAAGCTTGCCAAGCAAAACGCAATGTATGCAGTAAAAGGAAGGGAGTCGGACAAGAACTACAAGAGTGCAATGCGAGTAATATTGGAAACACCGCAAAGTACTACGAATGACGACGATTCCGATTCTCTGTCTCCTTTTTCCGAAATATCATCGCCAGATGACACTTTTTCCACGGTGGAATCACAGATAGGAGTAAAATCTATGCCTGACATATTATGGGAACCAACGAATGAAAATGCGGAGCTTTCAAATGCTCCTTCAATATCTCCTTATAAAACTTACATATTGCGCTTCGATGGTGGATCGCGCGGCAATCCTGGCACAGCTGGCTCAGGTATGGTACTCTATGATAGTGAAGATGGCTCTGAAGTATGGAATGGATGCCAATACTTGGGAGATAATTTCACTAATAACGAGGCAGAATATTCAGGCTTAATTACAGGGCTTCAGTGTGCAAGATCATTGGGTGTAGAGAATATTGTAGCTCAAGGCGATAGCAAATTGATTTTGCAGCAAGTGGAGGGAAAGTGGAAAGTCAAGGCTGCTAACTTGCAGCAATATTGTGACGAAGCTGTACAACTGAGCAAAGAATTCGCTTCTTTCCAAACGTGTCACATTGAGAGAGAAAGAAATGCTAGAGCTGATGAGCTGGCGAATGAAGCAATGGATACAAAGCAAAGTAGAGGTTTTCATATTCAATAGAAAGGATTAAAACAAAAGCTTCATTCATTTCAAAATCTGTAATATATGTTGATGAGTGCTATGTATACGTAGTATGCATCAAAAGGGGATTTCACCCTGCAGTCAGGGCATTCTGGCCTTCTCTCTGCCTTTCCAAGATCTTTAGCAGCTTCCTTACTACCCGGCCGCTCTTTTTATTTGTTGCTTCTGGATTCAGTAAAATTTCCATTTCCAATGCAACCCAATACAAAAGCGTCGCAAAGAGGATATTCGCTGTTATGTTGATCCCAGCCAGTCGCAATCCATCCTTGTTCTTTCCGTATAGATTGCGATTGTCGGAGGCATGCCTTGCAAATAATGAAGCAGCCCCACAAAAGTTTAAAGCAAATGCTCGTAGGACAAGGGAATCTTCCCAAGATTCGTCACTCAACCTCATGCAATTGAGAGAAAGCCCAAGTAAACCAAAAAATGCATTGCATATCAGTGTACCCATCGGCAGCACTGAACTCTCTATGAATTTTGGTGTAATGTCATCCGCAACTTTATTTCCTGCGTATGCACCTAAGACGGCAAAAATAATTGAGAGAGAAAGCTGATTCCATGGAGTCGATGCAATCAACAATTGTTTTCCCTCAATTAAGTCTTGTGTACCCCCTTTATTCAAGAAAATATATGATACCATAATGTACAATATCAAAAGCATCATAAATTGATGCAGCAGAGTGTGCGCTTTCTTTGCAAATTGATACGATGTGTGTGTGATTGGAGCAGAAGAGGCAAGGTACTTTGCGAAATCGCTTCCAAGTTGAACTGCCACAAAGGCACATAATATCGATACGATAATGTAGCCCAAACCAATTAAGAAAGATGATCTTGAGTGAGCAACGGAAGCAGCCACACCCACCATTCCAGCCCAAGATGTGTAGGTAGACAAGAAACTCGCCCTCATATCTTCTGATATCAGATGAAATGCCTCCGTTATTGAACCATTTGGTACAGCCCCGCCCGACTCCCATTCGGCAAAGAATCCATCTAGAAATGCTCCCGAGACATTTGCTATGGCGAGCACAAAATCATATCCGATAGCAGAGGAAAGAATTGCCGTTTGAAACCAGACATCAGTTGTGCACGTAGCTGCCGCTGGCAACAGAACAACCCAGATTCGCTGCGCTGGTGTCCGGTAAATGTGACTCTTCTTGGTGTACTTAGCGTGTCCATCAAGCACAGGTATGGCTATCATCATTCGTTGCGGTCAGCAGGTAGGAAGGCATACTAGAGATAGAGGATAGAAGGCGAGTAATATTTTGAACTCACACGTTTTTGACAATAAAAAGACAGAAGATATGTTATCGCCAATATTTAGCGATCACACCCGGAATGCAAGGCAACAGCACGGGCAAAAGCAAGGAAAAGAAGCACAGAGAAAAAGGGGGGATTCTACGATTTCTAACAGTATTGTATCAGTAAAATG
This sequence comes from Skeletonema potamos, assembly GCA_036940105.1. Lineage (NCBI taxonomy): Eukaryota > Bacillariophyta > Thalassiosirophyceae > Thalassiosirales > Thalassiosiraceae > Skeletonema > Skeletonema potamos. The sequence goes on from JALLBJ010000102.1 coordinate 14,621, forward strand.
ACACTACGTAGAAAGATTTTACTTCAAGCCTCTATCACGTGCGTAACACTCACCAAGCACAATACCTCAACGAGACCTCAACCATGATGAAGACCGTCTGCCTCGCTGCCCTTGCCGGCTCTGCCGCTGCCTTCGCCCCCGCTCAAGTGGTAAGTTATACTTAGAATTACCTTGCCTCGATTCATCAACTACAGGTTGCTTTGGCGCCTGAGATTTCGAAGGAAGACCACGAATCAACGGCCTCAATTGCAACGATTTCCCTACCTCTTATCTCACCTTTTATGCATGTGTTTGTTCTCCGCTATAATAGGGACGCTCATCTGTTGCTCTCAATGAGATGTCCAGGTCCATCCCATTTTTGACTGTCCCTGAAAAGCTCGATGGATCCATGCCCGGAGATATGGGCTTCGACCCCATGGGCCTTTCTGATATTCAAACCGATTTGCACTACGCTCGTTGGTCTGAATTGAAGCACGGCCGTATTTGCATGCTTGCCGTTGTTGGTATGGTCTGGCAAGAGTACCTTCCCCACCTCCCTGGTGCCGCATACGCTACCACTGATCCCTGGGAGGCCATCTCTTCCGTTGGATTCGGCTCAAACATCCAGACCCTCCTCGCCATCGGTATTGTTGAGCTTGCGAACTGGGACAAACACTATACCAGTGAAACAGCCCCCGGAGATCTTGGCTGGACCGGCGGTATGTTGAAAAATAAGGATGAGAAGGCTATTATGAGGTTGAAGGAGTCTGAAATTGTTCACTGCCGTCTTGCTATGATTGCATTCCTCGGACAAACCCACCAAACTTTCCTCCTTGGAAAGGGACTTCTTGACTTCGGTTCCAACTAATTCCACCTCTCAGAAGAACTGATTTGAAATCAGAAATAAAAACATCGTGAGAGATTAATGTAGGCTAGGTATAACTGTGCTCACAATGGTCAATATGTTACTTCTGCACGGTGTTTGTTGTCATCTCTATGGCACACTTAAATTTATATATCATGGAGCATGATGCCTTGCTTCATTACGGGCGCATTTTAGATGGCCAAGGGAGCGCTACGAACATCCGAAATATTGTTGATGGCTCTCGATCATGAGTGTAAAAATAATAAATATACTCATTTTTGTGGCACATTGAGTTGGATTCTCTGCAATCTTGTCGCATTATTTTAGTGATGACGATAGCAGCAACCTTATGGGCTGATCCAGGCACTATAACTTCTTTCCTTTTCACATGTATATACATGTATAGCTTAATCATTCGAGAGTCAGAGAGCCAGAACTCCGTGAAATGAACTGCAGTAGAGAAGAAGTGTCAGGGCCCAAAAATAGAATTTACATCCACGCCAAACCCTCCCCAGTTGCCTCTCCATTCTGTGCAGCTTGCTCGATTGCACTACTGTTAAAAGACCGTGCAATTTCGTCAATCCCTTGATCAAAAACTCGTGACTTAATGGGGCCACGGAGCTTGGTAAAGGGATTCATTGTATATCGCACATATAGGTCATGAAGCTGAGCGAACATATTCTTTAGTTCTGTCTCTCGGCTTGGCAATGATGACACCGACAACGAAGCATAAGATGATGACGGAGAACCGTCGAGACACCGCGACCCATCTTCATTCATGTGAATGATCTCCAACAACAAAATAAACTTGATTCCAGTATTGGTAATGTATCCGTACAAGCGTAATCGTTCTTCAACTTCACACAACATCCCCATCCACATTGCATTAGTGCCCATGGCTCCAGGTGATCTCCATCGAGCAGGTCCACCATTGTTTTGTCTAGCGGCCATTATTTCCTCGAACCTATCCAAGGATGCGTGAAGGACTAATTGTTGAGTGAGAGACATAGGTGCAGATATTACTCCTTTGGATGTGTCGATATTAACTTGAGAAGAAGTAGATCTTCCAAAGAAACCAAATGGGTCATCATCATCATCGTCTTCATCAACGACATCGGTATCAGAATTGCCACCACCTTTTTTGTCCGGTGCAGCGTCACCATCCCCCTCCTCATTTTTCCGAATCACAGCTCCTTTTATTCTTCCAAATAGTCCAGGCTTGGATGATGATACATTCTCCTCTGCTTTTGAAGGGTCTAGGTTATTCTTATTGTTGCCACCTTCATCATCACTTCCGCTCCACTGAGCCTGTTCCTCAGCAGATGCAATAGCGGCAGGTGTTTTGTTATCAGTTTTTTTGTTGGATAGTGGCGACGACGGTGCAGAAGGCGACGAAAAGATGTTGTCAGATAGAGAGCCACGGAGGTATATTGGTTCATTGTCACGGCCTACCACGGCTACTGACGATAGCAGCCGCACTGGAAAGGACTGCGCTGACATGAGTTTTTGGTAATATTTTTTAAGAGTGGAGCTTTCGTATTGTGCCTTGATGAGACAACACCTGACGCCCGATCTCCCACCTCTTGTGCCTTATCGTAATACTTTGGCCGGCGAACACATTCGGATGGGCTCCAACACAAACGGGCGGGGTCTGCTAAACTGGCAACAAGACCGTCGATCGTCCGTCGAGAAAGGAATCAAACGGCCTGCAGGGGGTGAGTCGATTGCGGGCAGAATCCAGTAGCCCCCTATTTATGACTTTTACCATGATGTATTCCCTGGAGCTATAAAGGGGGCTCCCTCTCTGAATTCGCAAAATACTGCGAATCCAATCCCAGGATTTCAAAAAGGAGGACATCAATCGCCGAAGACAGCCGACCCAACTTATGAATAAGTACAATAATATTATTGCAGTGCAACAAGAAGTCACCCAAAATGAATGGCGACCAAGAAAAAAAACAACCGCCTTCAACTCCGGCTTCAGAAGATTGTCTGACTCTGACAGTTGACTCAATCTTCGTCGGCAAGGATTTTCGCACAGAATCGTTTTCACAGCCTCGCTGGTGGGACACCGGCTCCTGTTACACTGCCTTAGTCAAGGCTGGTGGGAAAAAAGCTGGCATCAGCAGCAGTAGCAGCAGCGTTGTCGATGGAGGTTTGAATGACGTGAGCACCAAAGAAGAAATTGACGTCGCTAAGACATCCAGCGGCGGCCCTCCCCGACGCGATTTGGTATGGCACGATGTTGCCACCAACACAACCGAAACATATGTCTCATCCGACTTGCTCATCCCCCCGGGTCACGACGCTCCTCTCCCAGTCGACGACTACGCACTATCTCCAGACAAATCTCGCCTACTAATCTTCACAAACTCACAAAAGGTGTGGAGGAAGAAAACACGTGGAGACTATTGGGTTTTGGACATTACCGCACGAGACTTGCGACAGCTGGGTGGGTGGAATGCCAAGCCGTCGAGTTTGATGTTTGCGACCTTTTCACCCTGTGGGAATAAGGTGGCATATGTTAGTGGAAACAATTTATACGTTCAGGATGTTCATACATTTAAGATTACTGCATTGACGAATAATGGGAGCCCTACCATCATTAATGGGACGTTTGACTGGGTATATGAAGAGGAATTCCGTTTGAGGAAGGGATTTCGTTGGTCTCCTGACTCCAAGTCGATTGCCTTTTGGCAAATGGACCAGTCGGGGGTGAGAGTTGTCAATCTCATCAATAATACGGACCATTTGTACCCACAGCTCGTTCCAATCCCATACCCAAAGGCTGGAGAGCAGAATCCAGCTTGTAGAATAGGTGTAGTGGCAGTCGACAAAGAAAGAAGCAATGATGAATCTATGAATGGTGCTTCCAGCCCCCCTACAATTACGTGGATTAATGTGCCGGGAGATCCAAGAAATCAATATATTGCCTCATTGGATTGGATTCCTGGAACGAATGAGTTGGTGCTACAACGTCTAAATCGGTTGCAAAACACAGTCAATGTCATTATTGCTGAGCCGTCTAGTGGGTCGATTCGTAGTGCATTTTGTGATCGTGATGATGCATGGCTTGATTTGCAAAGTGCAGCATGGTATGGAGAAGAGTCTTCTGGTATTCGATTCATCTCGACACAACAGGGGCGCAAGTTTCTTTGGTTGAGTGAAAGGAATGGATGGCGTCAGCTATTTTTAGTTGATACCTCCGGATCATGTGTTGCTTTGACTCCACCAACGTACGATGTCACCGAAATTGCCGGTGTAGACGAAGAAGGGGGCTGGGCATATTACATTGCATCTCCTGATGACCCCCTGCGGAGGTATATGTATCGAACGACGATGAATGTCTCAGATGGTCTCGATGTAGCTGTTGCACCGCAAGAACGTATTACTCCACCAATGCCCGGGACTCATAGCTATCGAGTGTCTCATGACGGAAAATATGCTATTCATGTGTACAGTACGTTCTCAACGCCAGAAACAACAGCCATCGTCTCTCTTCCAGATCATAAAACCGTTACTGTCCTTGCCGACAATAAAGATTTGAGGGAACGACTCTTAACGGCCAATCTTCCAAAGCCCGAATTCTTTCGCATCCCAATTGAAAATGGTAGGGTGGAATTAGATGCTTACATGATCCATCCACCAAACTTTGATCCAAAGCTTAAATATCCCGTTCTCTTTTACGTGTATGGCGAGCCCGCAATGCAAGTAGTACGTGACATGTGGGGAGGACGTACTTCCCTGTGGCATATACACCTCGCACAACAGGACTATGTAATTGTATCCATTGACAATCGAGGGACGCCCTCGCCTCGAGGAAGAGCTTGGAGGAAATGTGTTTACCGAAAGATTGGTATTCTTGCACCGGCTGATCAGGCAGCAGCAACGTCCATGTTGCTCAAGACGAGACCTTACTTAGATGAAAAGAGAGTAGCCATTTGGGGATGGAGTGGAGGCGGCTCAATGAGTTTGAATGCAATATTCCGCTTTCCTGATCTATATCATACCGCAATGTCGGTTGCTCCTGTGCCGAACCAAAGAGTTTATGACACTATTTATCAGGAGCGGTACATGGGACTGCCATCTGATAACGTTGAAGGATTCAGAGATGGATCACCAATAACACATGCCAAGAATCTGAAAGGCAATTTGCTGTTGGTACACGGTACTGGAGATGATAATTGCCATTATGCTGGAACAGAGGTCCTAATAAATGAATTGATCCTGAATAACAAGCAATTTTCGATGCTGGCGTACCCAAACCGCTCCCACTCGATCAGCGAAGGATCGAACACAACGCGACATCTTTTCACTCTCCTGGCAACATACCTCAAAAGCAATCTCAAACCTGGTGGTGTGAGCCAAGATGATTCTGTCAGAAGTTAGGTGAAATGATAGCTAATCTAACGCTATTATTTAGCCTTCTACATAGTGATAAGACTATCAACGGCGTTTCCGAACAGTACTCGTTCTTGATACTTGAAAACATATTCAGCGAATGAGAACAGCTGTATATCAAATTTGTTCTTTTCAGCAATTGCAGCATAGGCGCTATCGTATGAAAGAGTCTCGGAGTCGTCGTTAAAGCCCAAATTCATCTCCTGTTGGACGATTCGAGCTTGGCAGGAATTGATACCTTCGTTAAGCTTCCAACCAAAAAAAGCTTCCATGCGTCGCACCGAATGTTCGAATTGGTCGTAGAGACCGACGACAAACTTTCGCTTGAGTATTTCCTTGGCAAGATCAACATCAGCCTCGGTCAGAGGAGCGTCCTCATTCCTGGAGAGTGTCCGAGTTAGGAAGTTGTCTTGGAGTAGTTGAGACGTTGCGAACTGCTCTAATGTCATGTCTCCAACTATATCGGGCCTCTTGATCTGAAGACGTTTGTAAGTGGCCACCGCCCTTCGGATTGGATTCCTTATTATGACGAAACCTCTACCGTATACTTCATTCGGAGGAGCAAATAAGCGAGCAATGTTGTATGGGTCTCGGGAATAATATATGTCGACCAGATCAGACTTGGCAAGGTCGTGAGCGATGCCCCTGTCGACTCCTTCAGGAGTGGAGCAATCTACATTTATGTACGTGGAAGTTCGATGGAATTCCGTCATGAGAGCAGGATCTTCTTCTGTTTGAGTGTGAAGTGGTTTTTGAGGCTCGTAAGACTCATGCTGCTTATTCATTTTCACTGTGTTTGACTGTTCAATCACAGCTTTCACATCGTCCCTAGTAACTAGTTCCATCAACTTCCTTTGAGCAGAAGAGTCCGAAGTATGATGGTTGCTACTGTAATCACGGCTGCATTGAACTAAGTGCAAGCAGCTCCCGAATATAGTCTGTAGACTTTCACCTCCTGACAAAGGCACATCCCAAACGACTGGTCGCTCTGACTTCGGGTTATAAGGGAGGACAGCTAACTCCATCATAGAGCCATGAAACATGGGATCGAGGGTTATCATTGACTTTGTGAATGAAGCCGAACTCATTGCACCGTCTTCGTGATTATTGGGAGGAGGAATGTACGAAGTTAGAGGAGTAGAAGACAACCTTGCCTGAATCGAACCTTGATGTGGTGCACTGTCGTATTCAGCATTGAATTGAAGAGGACCATATCCATGAAAAGGATCAGACGGTCCTTGTAAGTTGTAGCTCGCGGTATTTGCGAAGTTACGCCCACCAGCCAAGTGATCACGGCCATTAGGTCGGAGCAGCGACGAGGAATCAGATTGCTGTTGTTGTGACAGTTGGATGCCATACTGACTGTAGGCAAGATTCATTCTTCTGTCACGCTCTTGGCCGGCTGTTAGCCCTCCCAGTCCACCACCAAATTGATATCCCGGGAGAAAGTCGGATGCATGTGATGATGCCGTGTAGCTAGTCTGAGGAGGAAGAGAGGCAGTAGTCGACAAGCTATCAACACTAAGTTTCAATCCAACCACTGCCAACGAAAATGCTGCCAAAACACTAACTAGAGAATACAATCGTCGTCTTGATGAAAAGGGAGACTTGTAAGTATCAATCGGGGAAATTGACAACATTTCAATATCAGCATCCTGATTGGAAGAGTTGCCACCAGTAGCGGTAGTAAATGTGGCATCGGACGCATTTTTCCTCCTGAATTGGGCGTAACTATTATCATCGTAGTAATCATTTGGAAGGGGTGTTGTTTCATCTGCATTTGGAATTGCGTCCTGATACATGGAGACATTGACTTCTTGTGTGGCAGCCTTGGGGTTGTGACTAATGAGGCGTTGATTGTCAAACATGTGTTGTTGACTTGAATTGATCGATGAGAGGACAGATGAAGAATTGAAAGCAGTTGCGACTGATGACATGACACTATCATTGCCACTGTTTCGAACTGCACTATTGAGGTGCCTTGCGTGTCGATTAGGGCGACGTTGTTGTTGTTGTTGTTGGGAATAGTATGACGCGGATGACTCCGAGATAACACTTGCACCACCGCCACGGCTGGTACCACGAAATCTATTGTTATTCAGTGACGACCTCGTAGATGCTTCGCTAGGTTGATAATGCAGGGGAGCTCCTTCTGAAGACGGCTGGAAAAAATCATCTTCGACGATGCTCTCATCCTCCCCCTCACTGATGCCACTTAATTTCGGGCCCCTTCCACCGCCGGTACGAAATCTGCTACCTCGACTCTGAGAAGAAGAAACAGGCACACGGGAATAAGGATTCATCAAGGACGTATGAGCGGATTCCCAAGTCACATTGGAGCCGACGGTTTCATTATTCCTCTCATGAAGATGAAGCGGAATAGCAGAAGACCCACTATTTTGATACGGATCTTCTCCCTCGAACATTTTCGATAATACTCCAAGATGCCGCCGTCGTCAGAAAGATTTTTTTTGCGTTTCCTTGATGTGAAGTCTCTTTCTCAACAGCAGCGTAGTAAGAGCTACTGTGGTCTACACAATCATCATCCCTATATTTTTTGACCGATTTGATTCTCGGGGTCATTTCATGGTCATCGGTCATCGCCTGATGTCCTTTTCTCTTTTGGCGCCTCCTCTCTCCCCCCTCTCGCTCTCGCATAATCTTTCATCTCGCTAAAAGTATGTAGGAGTAGATATGATCTACCTTCTACATAACACATCATAACATCATCATCCCGCCCCTCCCCTCCCATCATAAAAACGATGGTGGCGTGGCCCTCTCGCGATGGAGGTGACCGATGGTGGTTTGTGGCTGATTAGTGAATGATCTTTCCCTTTCTAATGTATGCTGCTATTGCGTCGTCATCATCAATCACAAAGATTCTGAATAATATGCAGTTGAGGAGAATTTCTACCGCATTTGTCGGGTCGGCACAACGACATGCACATCATCATCATGACAACAGTGGAGGTTGCCATCAACTCGCCCCGCCAAGAATAAGCAAACCCACCCCTGCTGCTGCAGTTCGAATGACGAACTCGGACGCTCTTGATGAAATTGAAGCACACAATAATGACAATAGAATAGAGATTTGCGTTCCGACTGCAGATGATATGGAAGACATTGGAGGTATTCTTTCCGTCGGCTCGACAGGAGGGGATGTCATTCTCTTGGATGGTGATTTAGGAGCAGGGAAAACTTGCTTCTCGAGAGGATTCATCCGCGGAAGGACGGGAAGGTACAATGAGCGAGTGACATCTCCGACGTATCTTCTTTCCAATTCGTATGATGTGGATGGTGGAAGCACTAAGGTGTATCACATGGATTTGTACCGGTTATCAGGCTCAGAGAAAGATTTGCTTCCCTTGAATCTAGAACATGCCTTTAAGTCAGGTATCTCTTTGATAGAATGGCCATCTCGATTAAACAAAAAGCCTCCAGAGAGACTTGAGATCACTTTGACAATTGATTCGTCGACAGACGCTACACCTGACATTGACGACGAGGATTCAAAGTATCGACGAATGACATTAGTTCCTTTTGGATCAAGATGGGAAGAGAGGTTACAGTTCTTGCAATCCGAAGGTCTCCTAGAGGACTTAATGTAATGCAGATGTCATTTAGGGAGTATGTAGAAAAGGAAGACCATTAGATTAATCAATCAATTCTATTGCTTAATTACTCAGACGCTGGAGGACTTTTTCTCCTACTACCTCTGGTTCTCTCTGCTGATCTCCTTACACCGGCACCACGAGGTCCAGGGCCAGACACAGCTGTCGCATCTTCTTCAGCGGGTGCACTTTCCACACTGCTTGCCACTAAGGTTGTAAGAGGCTTTGCTTGTGTTTCTTGAGCTGCAGACTCTTTTGCTAACACCTTCGACTTGGTTGCCAAACCTTTTTCAATAGCTTGAGATGCGGCATCAGCAAGTCTCCTTACAAGAATATCTTCTCCGGAGAGAGGTTTCATGCTAATACGTCCAAATCCATCAGCAGCATTGCCCGGGCCACGTGTAGCTGTAATTCCAGTCTCCTCGATCTTAATAATCATTCTGCCAGATGTCACCGAATTGAAATTTACCAACTCCTGCCACACAATTTCAACTGTATTATCATCAGTTTGCACGGCATACACAGGGCGAGCCCCAACACGAGTGCCAGCAATGTCATATGAACGAAGAATAGCAGGAGCCCATTTTGTAGCAATCCACTCAGCCAAGCGTTTCGTAGATGGGACGGATGAAAATTCGGCACTGAACAAGTTGGCACCTCCACTGGGAGATGAAATCAACTCCATCACCCGACTGAATTCCTTACTCCACTCTGCTTCAGTTGGCGTTTCCGTACCAGCAAAGGATGAAAGGGACACGTCAATTCCACTTTTCTTCGGCACATTGATCTTTCCCATCCCCAAACGTGAGGCCACCGCTCCAATCGCAACACGGTTTGTTTTAGAACCTCCTGCTATGACGTTTCCCGATACAGATATTGTTGGATCGATTCTAATTGAACGCATGGTATACATTTCACGCAGAACTGGCTCACGACGAGGACCTCCCATGAATGGCGACGACTCGGGCTATTTCGAGAAGTGAGGAGAATATATTATGAAGAAACAACCGGTCAGAACAATGAACAAAATGTTCAGCCCTTTCAGAATATCTAAATCCAACAACTTACAGATGACTCTGGTGCTCCAAATAACTCGCCATGGCGGACGATAGCAGTTGCTCCCTTCATGGCCTCACTCATAGTATCAGGGATTTCAACAGCGTTACCTCCAAAGAGACCTCCTAAAAAGCCCTTTCCTTTCTGCTCCGCTGCCTCAACATCTCCAATTTCTTCTCCAGCACTAAGGATTGCAATCTTTGATACACCTGCTCCAGCAACGCCAACTGCTTCTCTGGCTGCCACACGAATACTGGATCGGATCATCTTATCTTCATTCCCACCTCGCTCATCTGCTGACTTTGCAAGGTCAGAACGACGCTTCTCTTCTTCGGCTCCATCATATGTGCATAAAATAGCCTTGGTACCACGACACCAAGTTGATACAGCCGATGCTGCACTGTTTCCGTCATCTGAGTTAACCAACAGACTTTCGGCATTAGCTCCAGCAAGTTCAATAGAACCGCCTGCCTTTTCAATGGCACTCAAAGTTTCTGAAGTCAGAGCAATTCCCGTTGATGAAACTGATCGAGAAGGGGCAGACACAACGAACCATTTGACAGCACCGCCAAGGCGTGCTGCCTCGACGGATGCAATCTCTCCAATTCCACCAGGCGGTGAAATTACTACCACATCTGGTGATGAAGTGAGTGCAACAGTTACCAGCGACGACGCTGCTGGCGTAGATCTGCTGCTGGAAAGTGATGATAATGGGCTGTTGTTGAACCCACTGATTGATGGGGCACCAATGCAGAGAGCAACTACCGATAAGATCTTCATGGTTTTGCTCTGCTTTTTGTTGCTTGCTAAGTAGAGCTAACAGAGTGATGGAGAAAGTGATGACGGGGATGCGATTATTGTGCGATGAAGCGAGCGAAGGGAGGAAAAGGCAAGGGGAGAGGGGTGCCACGTACTAAGAAGCCCCGCATCGAAATTTTCCTCTGAGGTCGTCAGTCGCGTCGCCCTCTCGGAAGTCGGAGGTCGGCAGCGAGAGAGATATGGTCGATAGAGCGAGAGGTTCATTCGGCGGATAGCGGGCCCTACCACATTCATCCCTCCGTAGTATTCCTTGTCTTTTGGTTATGGAAGGCGGTGATAGTGGCCTCCATGGCAAGATTCCTCGAGTCGATTACGTTTTTCACGAGTTAAGACAAAACAGGAGGAACATGGAGTAACGCCCTGGCTTGCAAAGTGCGTGTGGAACAATGAAATCAATCCTCATTAGTGTCATCACACTCTTTATAACAATATTGTGCCGGGTCGATGTTGTTACATCGCTGGGTATCGTTAAAACTCTGCCGTCGCCGCATCGACAACCCCTCCATACATGTCTAAAATCTAGTTTACAACCTGCTTGGTGGAACTCATGTGATGTTTCCAATCTCCCATACGACTCTGCCTTCCGAGCATTGGTAAAATATCATGAGAAATATGGCGATCTCGTTATTCCAAGGAGGTTCATAGTACCAGCAACAAACGAGTGGCCAAAAGAATGGCACGGTGTCAAACTTGCACGGCACGTTTACAATCGAAAGTGGTGGACAAAACACATTGCCAAAAAAAGTGATAGGGTGGCTCAACTGAACAAACTTGGCTTCGTCTGGGAGCGCTTGCAGCCAGAGTGGAACTTATTCATGGAAGCAATGGTCACCTACAAAAGTATCTACGGTGATGTTATGGTGCCAGCATCATTTGTTATTCCACGCGACAACAACGAGTGGTCGAAGGGCTGTTGGGATATGCCGCTGGGTAATGTAGTCCATAGATTGCGTTTGCGACACGACTTCTTGACAGGTGACACTGCTATTCAACGAAAGAATCAGTTAGATGGTTTGGGCTTTGTGTGGGACGTAAGTGATTACACCTTTAAGAAGTTCCTAGTTGCACTTCGAATATTTTCAAAATTAGAGCAGCAGAATCACGAACACACGACAACTGCATCGACAATTCGCGTTCCCTCAAAGTTTGTTGTTCCTTCGGATGACGATCGATGGCCAAAGGTACTTTGGGACTATCCCCTCGGTGCAAAATGTATGTGTACTTGTTCACATTAGCAGCCATCGAATGAGAAATTAATGTTCTTTCTAACTCCATTCGTCTTCACATGTATACTTCAGGTGCAGCTGTGCGACAGAAACAACTTTATGTCAAAGGTCATCCGAGGAGACAACGACTTTTGGAAGAAATTGGCTTCCGATGGAGTGGTAATGCAACACTCGGTTGGTTGGATGTGGTACACGCCGCTGCGATCTACTCTCAAATGCATGGCAGAGTACTCAATCCTCCTCTACAATTTGTTGTTCCATCACCTCCAACTCCCGACTCTGAATTAGACGATTTGTGGCCATGGCCAGAACGCTTATGGGGACTCAAACTAGGTCAACGACTGAAAGATGTTCGGGTAAAAGGTGCCTATTTAAAAGGACCAGATGCACACATCCGCAAAGCTCAGTTAGACAACTTGGGCTTTGTTTGGGTGCCGAAGCGCGGCAGGAGGAAACGATCGTAGTGATAAGAACATTCTTTCTACGATACCCTGATGTCACTTAGCATTCATTGTAACACTACATAATTCACTAGAACAGTTACATTTCTACTTCCACGCCGAAATAATTATATTTCTTCATCGTTATCATCTCTAACGCCCAAACCCTCCTCCTCATTTACTTCATTTTGTGTCTGAGCAAACTTCATCGCCCTCGCCTCCTTCCACTTTATTGTTACCATCATTGAACTGACTAAGGAAACCCAGACGGCAAAGTAAATGTTCGAACCTGGCACGTAATCATTAACAGCTTTATCTCCTTGACCTGTTATTGTACTGCCAATCTTCCCTGCACTAGTTAGGGTGTGGGCTGCTATAACCTGCCATATGTCGACAAACACAATTATTGTAAGTTCGAATATGCCACCGTAAGTCATCCAAGTCGTGCACACCTTGCAACGTAAGAACTCGTAGTGTGATAAAATGAAGAAGAACGAGAGAAGGAAGGAAACAACGCCAATGGCGATTGCCAAATCACAACTCTCTAGGGCAGCAGTTACATCTCTTCCAACTACGAGACGGCGAGCATCTGCAGCACTGCCGAATGTCACAATTGATGCAAACCACAGTATCCACCAGTAGGGCAAAGTAGCCGAAAGGGAACACATTTGATTAATTGTCACATAATCCTTTTCTCCTAACCACAAGTTAAAGGCATGTATGCATCCGAAAAATGAGATCCAAGCCGAGAAGTATACGTTTAAAGCTGCATATCCAAGACCCCCAGCCCGAGTCAAGCAACATAGGCCTATAACCCAGCATGCGACGAAAGCTAACAAAGTATATCCTTCTAACTTCCCATCCATGATAGTCTTGAAGTCAATTTTGTTTCGTATGATATCAACAGCATCAATAATTATTATAAGAACAGAAAGGATGAATGTGACAATACCCCATGTGAGATTGACTTTGTAACTGTTTCCATAGTAATGCGTTGCGTTCGTCATTTGCTGCGCCTCCGCGACGGAGGCAAAGTTGATGAGAGATGTGATTGCAATTAATGCATATGCTTTCAACTTCTTGTTGTATTCAGTTGTCTCATCTTTTGCAGAAGAAGTCGACATAATAAAAGAGAGGAAATGGCGTGATACTGTGGTACTGATTACTGATGAGTGAACCCAACACAAGGTATGATAGAGGCGGTTGATAGGAGAAAGTTGGCGAAGATGATGTCGAGTGTATTATGATGTTGTGCGTCGTAATAAGTAGAGGGCAATAACAGGCACGTTCCGCCTGTGTACATAACTAAGCGAACTACTAAGCCTAAAATTTGAAACCCCGACAAATGCATATTGCTAAACTAACACACAAGCCCCCTCGACAATATTGTTACAAACAACATAATTTAATGTTATATAATATCGTTATGCAGATATAATATGCATTTAGATGCGCCATTTGAATTCCTACGTTGATTTAGTATATTTTTCCCCGTAAGGTTCTCTCTTCTCCTTCTAGTAAAACTGGGCAAAAGTTAAGGCATCTGCATTACATAACAACTTAGAAAATTAGATAGTGCATTATCGGGCATTTGCAATGCTTATATCTCGGTGGTTTTTAGAGGTACAATACGGCAGATATCGGAAGACGATCCTGGTATTCATTTTTGCATAAAAGCCAGCGTAGGAAAATGGATTTTTCACTTTATTTATGATGTGTGCGTTCCTCTAGAGTGAAATTTGTGTGCCGCAGGCGGCTTTTTGATTTTGCACGTATCCCAACTATGGTAGAGAAAAAGAGTTGTACACGGTTCCTTCCATGTTATGTACCATATCTACATACCTACTCCTCTGTTACACCGATGTAGGGGCGGCCAGTAGGTACCATGTTATCCATGTTATCATTGTTACCATTCACCAAGCTACCTCTCAGCCTCCCTTCTCTTATTCCTCAACTTCTTTAGAGTCAGTTTATCAACGGCCACCACCAGAGTTCTGCGTAGCTGTTTTCGAAAGCTAGACCTTTCCTCTTCCAACTCTTGTAACACGATATCCTTCTCTTTCGATGTCAGTTCCAAAAGTCTTATTTCGTCTCGCACAGCAACCAGATTCGAACGAGTTATACCTATTTCATTCAATGCTTGCGTTGTTCGTGCTCGACTTCCAGCCAGTTCAGTACCCTTGGCGTCCTTGATCCGCCCAAACTCTGCCTCTCCAGCAGCCTTTTCATCTATCAGTTGCTGTGAGAGCTGCTGTGCCAAATCTTCCATTTCTTGGATCAGCGCTCGTTTCTGGCTGTCTCGCCTGACATCCTCTTCGGCCAATTGCAGCTTCCCTGTCACTCTTGCCTCCTTGAGATTGTAAATCTCATTTTCGTATTCAGCATCGTAAAGATCTTGCACTGCTTCTCGCGTTTTAACTGCTTCTTCCACCGCCTCCAACCTATCCTTCCTTTGGCTTTGGACAGCTTCCAACTTCTCCTGGTACAGCGCAATTCTATTATTTTTTGCAGCTTTAATAGCATTGGTGACCGCACGATCGGCCCGCTCAGTGGCAAGGCGCAGATTGCTTAGTAACTCGTTTTCCTTTTCAACCAAGCGCTTCTCGTAATCAGTTATGGACTTGTCAAGTTTCTCCTCCTCGATGAGCATGTTCTTTTCAAACACAGACTTGGCAATATCTAATTCCTTTGCAAGGTCAGACTTGGCTTCAGATAGGTTTTGTTCGTAAAACATTTCTTTTGCCAAGCGTTGATCTTTCAGATCATCAATATTGGTGCTCATCTTTTGTTTCATTGATTCCAGCGTCTCCTTCAAAGATGGTATCTTGGGAGTTGCCTCCTGCTCTTTCTTCAGCTCTGCCTTCGCCGAAGGCATCTCAGCTCTAAATTGTCTGATCCTGCCTTCCAAATCCCAATTATTGTATTTGGTCGCCTTTCGTACTGCAAATGATGCTTTCTTCTCTTCCTCCATTTCCTTCCGCGATTCCTTCCGTACCTCTTCCTCTTCACTTTCTATTTGTTTGATCAGCTCATCACGTTCTTTACGCGCAGCATCGGCTTCATCACGGAGGGATTGTAATCGAGATTCAAGTTCAGAAATTTCATTCTTAAGACGTCTCTCAGATTGTCTGGCCTCATCCTGGATATTGGATATTTCCGACTTAGTTTTGAGCATGGTTTCACGCAGATTATCTTGAACACCTTCTAATTGATCTGATAGATCTGTCATTTCATCGCTGGAGTGATGTTTACAAGAAGTTAAATATGAATGTTAGATATTATATGCAACCAGAGAGCGTTGACTTTTCGCACATAAGTTGTGAAATGGAGAAGACATACCTTAACACTCGTTTCTTCCCTGCAATAGTACTCTCCTTCTCTGCCTCCACATTAACCTTCTCCTCAGTCAGCCTCATGACATTGGCCTGCGCCTGTTCCTCACGTTCTTTGGCCATGCTCAACGATTCGGTAAGCTCTGAGAATTGTTGTCGCATCTTATCCAGCTCGGCAAAAATTCTGTCACCTATGGATTCTGTCGCAGTAGCAATTGTTGTTGACGATGATGAATCAACTGCAGTCTCATCACCGTCGGCAGAAGCGAACAATGGGGCATAGAGCGGATGCCGTGGCTGTAACAATCGTCTTGGCCAGAAGCTACTAACAATATGAGGATTACAAGATGGTGAAGTGCGGCTAAATTGAAAGGACTCCACTTCGACAAACAGCACCGACAATAATAGCAAGGCTACCATCGCCTTGGTTGTTAAGAGTGCCGATGATGTCCACGCCATGGAGAAGACAGTATGTTACAGAGTATTGTATTATTTCACGGTTATTTTGCAAGAGGATAGGGATTCGTCGATATTATGGTAACGCTGATTCATATTTTGAAGATTTTTTTGTGTTAAATGAAAGGAGAAGGAAAAGGAGAAGAGCGAAAAGCAATAATTGATGCGAAATGACAGCCACTGCGTTATGTGTTATGTACGCCAGAAATCTCAGAAATGTTGTATCAATGCTGCTGAGATCGTTAGCATTGTAGAGAGTAGTGATGACAAACAGACTGAAACGACGAGTGATGCGTCGGCGACAATCATCCTTACAAGGGAAAATCACCCTTGCCCTATCCGCACTGGTGATTTTTGGTATTGCAACACGAACGATTGGTATTGGTTCGGTACAAGAAGAAAAAGGGCAACAATTTTTTCATCTCCGTGGCGGCAGCAATAATAAGAACAAAAATCTGGTGTGGGTGCATTCGGATTCACAAGCATTTAATGAAAGATCTATAGCAACGCAGGCAACACATCTGATCGTAGTTGCGGGGCACTCTGTCCTAATTTCGGGTGATGTAGAGAGTGCAGCTCGTGATGATTCTGTGTGGTGGCTGTATGATTATCAACACAATAGAGGACTTCCTCAGGCAATTGTATCTCATATCCAAGCCGGCATAAAACTTGCTTTGGAAGATGAAAAGAGTTTGCTGGTCTTTTCTGGAGGTGAGACGAGATCTCAGACAGGTCCTGAAACTGAGGGAGGAAGCTATTTTAGGGTCGCAGACTCATTACACTTGTGGCATGGACGCGATGTATTCAGCGGAGAAGATGAAACTGCTGCAACCAATGAAGCTAGCACTGTCAGAGCTCGTACTACCACGGAAGAGTATGCTACTGACTCATTTGAGAATCTGTTGTTCTCGATTTGCCGATTCCACGAGGTTACTGGGGCATATCCAACAAGAATATCAGTTGTGTCTTTTTCATTTAAACAGCAGCGCTTTGAGACACTCCATGCTGGGGCATTGCAGTGGCCGAGAACTAGATTTTCTTATATTGGTGTCGATCCACCATCCTCGACTGGATTTAACTTGGCGGAAGCATCCGACGGAGAGCGAAAGAACAGTTTGGTACCATTTCAAACAGATCCCTACGGTTGCCATACGGATATATTACAACAAAAGAGAAAAGAACGTAATCCATTCCAAAGAACAGCTCCATATCCTCTAACGTGTCCGGAAATGAAGGAACTGCTCAAATGGTGTGGTCCAGAGTTGATATCTAAAAGTCAAGTTCCGTGGGGTGCTTTGTAGGTATTGTATTGTAGCATGTACACAGCTAAAATAATGATTAAAGTAGGAATGAGTTTGTGCCACACAAGATACTACTAATTCCTACGCATACCTTCACTGTCTCCATATAAAAAAATGAACAACTTAGTTTTTGAGCCATGACATCAAGAGTGTTATTGTTCGTGGCATTACTTGCTGTTTCTGATGTCCAAGGTAGCTGGCAGCACCATCCTTGTCGATCAAGATGTCGCTCTATTTCCCTGCACATGGGGAGGAAAAAAGCAGGAGATAGTGAACCTGAATATTGGATTGATGAAATGGATAATGTGGCCATTATGAATGATGGTATCAAGCGTATCAAGTTTACAATAAGAGGAAACCCAAAGGTCTTAGTACGCCATCGAACTGCACGTGGATTCATGTACAACCCATCAAAAGCTTCCCAAGACTTGTTTCGGCATTGCTTACTGGAGATATTGCCCCATGAGTACCACCCTATTATAATTGATAGTGGAGATGACGATTCAGATGACAACGAACCAAGTGTAATGTTTCCTGAACACGAGTTTCTAAAGCTGTCACTTACATTTCACATGAAACGTCCAAACAATCACTTCATCGGTAACAAGCCTGGGCCTGGGCGACTAAAACCAGATGCACCACGAAAGTTTTTTAACAATCGTTCTGGAGATGTGGACAACTTGTGCAAGTTTGTGTTGGATTCATTGAATCGAGTACTTTACGCAGATGATAGGCAAGTGGTTTGTTTGAATGCAATCAAAATTTTGGATTCAGATGGCGAATGTAAAGGGTCGACAGATGTCGAGATTTCTGTGATGGATGATCAAGACGAAAAGAAAATATTGTAGCACACACAACACATACCTACATAGCTTTATAGCACATATATTCTTAAAACAGATCAAATTGCTTCATCACTCTTCGTATCATCTCCCAGTCCTTTTAGCCACATGCCAAACAATGTCGGGCTCACAAAAAGCCCTACCCATGATATCCCTGCAACCATACGCTTTAAGAGAACACTAGCCTCTCCTCCTCGTGCAACCGCTGCTGCTTCTGCTCCCATGCAAGACCACAGTACCGTAAAGGGTAGACCATGAGCCAAAATAGCAAACAACTGATATCTTGTTTTCAATGTTTTCACCAATGATGGCCCAACATTCTTTACAAACTCAGGAAGTGGACTGAATCTCCAAATCAATGCAACTCCAAACGGGTGTGATTTGAAGCTCTTTTCAATCTTGCCCATCCATTTATTATCTTTCATTTTTTCCCTAGCATAATCCGAAAACAAATATTTAGCTAGCATGTATTGAAAGAACGCGCCTCCGATCTTGCCAAAAGCTGAAAGGGGAATTGATTGCCTCAGTGGAAATGCCATGCCTGCGGCGGTCTCAACTGGTGTGGTGACACCGACAGTCATTGTCCAAGCTGTGAAAGATAACACGTAGGTTACCATTCCCTTGGTTCCAGATTGAGACATGCCATCTAGAATTGAAACAACCGCCTGTTTGAAATCACTCGGTGAAGGAATATGAGATAGGATGCTAGACGCAGCAAAACATGGCGACGGATACGCTAAACCCATGCCCGCAAACAGGATAGCTAATGCAGCAACCTTGTTTTTGTGCACAATCGAACTGAAAATTTCTTTAGCTGGATTTTCATTGTTGATTATTGTAGATGGTTCATGTAGGTATTTCAGATGTAACGGTTGATTGCTACTTCTTGCAAAGATGCTGTCAACTGACGACCGGGTACGAACGGGAGCAAATCCGACAGAAGAGACAATGCAGCAAAAGAGGCTTGCTGCCGCGAGGTATAGCGAATGAACCATAATATTTAATTTTATCTGTTGGCATCTCTCTGAAGGTCAAAGTTTAGTACTATCGCTCTCATGATTTTTAACCGTCGCGTCTCGCGTCGCGTCTGACGAGATACATACACCATCCTCTCTCTCTTCTCTCGCCTCCGCGCCGTTTGCATGCTTTTGATTGACTCTTCTTCGATGGCGAATGAGCAGCGCACGAGCTATTGTTCGAAACAGAGCTTTGGGCATATCATCGGCGTACTATCCATCTGTTCACCGTCAGCTCGTCCTAATTGGTGAGAATCTACGCAATGAATGATGCCATTCAGCCTCGGCGCTCCGGGCGTGAGCGCAAGCAGGCAGAATCAATCTACCTCGATGCCAAAAGAAACATAGCTGCCGAGAGGAGGAAAAATGCTGAGATTAGTGACAGGCAAGTCTTGCTGTTGCTTTCCCTGTCGGAGATCAGTTTTAACTAATGCATTGGTCATTCTAACTTTTACTACGATATCGTCACACTGCTTACAGGAAGCGCAAGGCAGCGGATGAATCCGACGAAAAAAATGACGAAGAGGATGATCAATTCGTCAACATTTCGGATGAAAAAGAGGGAGAAGAGGAAGAAGAAATCAACGGTGATCGTGCCAAGCCAACTGTCCATGATCGACGGAAATGGCAATCCTTGGCATTCAATGCTCAGGATGTTGAAAGCATTTTCCAAAGTGGCGACGGCAGCGAACTTTTCTACAACAATCACACCGGACGCCGTTGTATAGAGTGGTGTGCACTACGAGCTCTAGCAGCAGCACAGAAATCGTTGATTGCTGAGCAGGATGAGAACTCAATCGCTCTGGAGTACAACTTTCACCGTAACTCGGTGCTGTCACAGGTTCCCTATCGTATGTAGACAACAACATGTTTCCTGCGATACTGTTTTGCGTTGCTAACTGACCTTCTTTTATTTGTCCCTGCTCTCTTATTATATACCAGATGCGGACATGATGCCTTGTTACGAGTATTTTTATGATGGCATCAAGCACATTACGTCTTTAGAATCATTCAAGATTGTCAACTACAACCTGCCGCAATCACCATGGTTGGAAAAGAGCATCCTCCCTGTCCTAGAGCGGAATTGCAACTTGACAGTGTTACAGCTGACTAACTGCTTTTTGTCCTTAGACGATTTAACTTCATTGACGAAGTTTTTAGCCCGAAATAAGACTCTGGCTACGCTCAACATCTCTCGTACTAATATCGAGTCCGAAGACGCTGTCAAAGCTCTTGCAAAGACACTCAAGAAACACCCTGCACTTCGTAGGGTTAGCTTGGCGTATTGTAGTCTCGCTGGTGGACATGATGTTTTGGATAAGATCCTAACCGCCTGCAAAAATTGCGAAAGTCTGGAGATTGGCCACGAGAACTTTGAGTCGGAGAGCGTGGCAGCAGTTGCCAGGTTCCTCGGAAAGAAGCATTCATTGACTTCATTCTCTCTACTGGCAGCCACAGTGAACAATGAGAATAAAAAGCTGCTTGCGGATTCTATTGCCAAGAACAAAACGATTCAGATGTTGTGCCTTCATTCCAACAACCTGCAACTTCCAGCCATCATACGAAACACGAAGAAGATCACCAATGGTTTGAGCAATTTGACTCATCTAGACCTCAGCTCCAACAAACTCCCGCTTGCAGGAGCAAAGGCCATGGCAACATTCCTCAAGGAAACAGACTGCAAGTTGGTTTCGCTCATCATGTCCATGAACAACTTGACCACGAAAGGAGCAAACGTGCTGTTACCAGCGCTGAAGGTGAACACTTCCCTTCGACACTTGGACTTGAGCCGAAATTGGATCGGTGATAAGAGCGCGCCTACAGTCATTGATGCTTTGAAGCATAACTCGACTCTTCGCACGTTTGATTTGAGCGGCAACAAAGGATTGAAGACAGTCGAAAGGAGAAGGCGCTTAAGGTCCCGGTACCTCGAGGGTCGATTCATGTTTGACGAAACACCACATGTAGACGGTGGGAGGGCAAAGATCGTCAAAGAAGCCTTGTTCGATACAACTTCGCTAGAATCAATTATCTCTTCAAATCATACATGTTCAGTCCGAATGACTGGATTCAATCACAACGACACATACGAAGAGAGCATTAGGAAGATCAATTCCCTTGCCATCCACGAGGGCAAGAAGATTCGCTTGAAAATAATCCTGGCCAAACGCATCAAAGAAGATCTGTTTGATTTCCGTAGCTTCGATGACGTGCCGCTCGAGTTGATGCCTCATCTTTTAGAGATGCTTCACCAAGAAATCGGTTGCGATGGTTTCGGCGAAAATCTGTTGCCAAACTGGGCGCATTACACCAAAAATCGTACGGATAGGTGGACAGTAGCCAAATATGCCAAGTCTCTCTCGCGTTTGTACGAGACGATCAAGACATGGCAGAGCCTTCCTGCTCTTTTCGCAAGAGGTCCTGGCGAGCTCTGTCTCGAGGAAGCCCCAACTACGGTGAAGAAGAAGAAGAGAAACCTCCGAAAACGGAGGAAATTTGGAGACGAAGACGACGAGAACGATGAAGCGTGGGTCCCCAAGGGGGGTAAGGGAGGAGCCCTGAAACAGGGAGGCGAGAATTCATTCCGTTTCCTGTTGTAATAGATGTTGCATCGGATGGGAAGCGAGACAATCTCTCCAGTAATGCTCTTAGACTCTCGCTCTCCACAGCTACTATTGTGCCTTGGTACGATAGTGCAAGAGAGCTTGATATCGTTTGTATAGCGATAAAAATTTCATTTCAAATGACATGGTCGCGCTCTCTTGTGCTCCTCCCCCCAAACAACGTTGTCGACACCAGTCTAACCTCAGATAAATAAAACAGCAAAGATCAAATGGATTTACCGCTTATGCAGCCCTGCTCAAACGTTACGGCGGAGAAGTCCCACGTGGCTGCTTATGGCACGCATCGCCATGTAGGCGGCTACCACAATCAACAAAACTCTAGTTCTTACGTGAGCTGCGGCGGGAGCGAAGAATGTGAAACAATTGATAGCATCAGCTTATACAGCGTCAGATTCGAACGCAAGCGCGAGAAAGGGGCTTTTGGCAATATTGTCGATGTTCTGGGTGACGTGGTTGCACAGCTGTTCGATGTGTTCGTAATTTCACCGGAGGACATTGATTGTGTTGCTGATGTGATTGATGAGGCAACGCAAGAGTTGGCGGTTGAGCTAACAGTCGAGAAGGATGAAACTGAAGTAGGTTTCGAGGAGCAAGTCTTTTGATAGAAACTCTGATCGCTGGTAATTTTCTTAGTCTTTACAGTTTTCTTTACATTTCGAATCAATCATTCAGTGCGGCTCCCACATCCTTCTTATCCTTCGCAACAGATCCTCCTCCTCTCTTCCGACGATCAGATTCATATGCGCCTGCGATCTTATCGGTAACGGAACTCTGAACTCGAGAGTCTTGTCGGGAAGAAGTCACAGAACTTGTCATTGAAAAGTTGCTGCTTCTGCGAGCACTGGCTGACATTGAACCTGCTCTGTTGCGAGTTGATGATCGCGGATAGGAACTATTATTTGAAGTAGTTGAGCCCATAGACATTCTTGCTGACGATCTTCTCCTGTCGCCTGTACTGCTGTTGCGTGTGCTGCGCCGAGACGACCTAATAACGCCATCACGACGAACAGATTCAACACCTCTGCTCACTTGTCTGATCGATTTATTAACCGACCCCTTCAACTCAGTTAACGAACTCCTCAATCCAGACCCAGTCAAGGAGCCTCGGAGACTTGTTTTCCGAGATCGCCTCCGCTCCCCTCCATCACCTGTCTGCTCACTCCTAGATATGCTGGCGACACTTGCTCCATGAGAAGATTTGCGTGAAACAGGCGCAGCAATCGATGCCTGGGCATCATCTTCATCCCACCTTCTCAAGGGTGCTTCTTCATCTTCTTTCGCTGACCGGGGCTTCTTCTTCCATCCTTCAGACTCGTCAGCCATGATAGGTTTCGCCTTCTCTTGCGCCAGCAAATTCTCCATGTCATGCATCTCCTCCATTTGACCTCTCATCTTGAGGACATGTGTGACACTGATGGCTGTAAGACAGCACCACAAAGCTGCGACGCCAACCCCTACAAAAACAGCGAAATTATTTCTGGTTGAAATCTCCTCCGATATTTCTGTTGCGGTGGTGGCCTCTGCAAGGGTCTGGGCTTGAGTAATAGGCGATTCAGTTGGAGGAAATGTAACACCTTCAATGGCAGTGGAGTCGATGCTATCCATCTCTATGAAGTAAGCGTAAAAGGAATTTTGTCCTCTTAGAAGTCCAAGCAGTAGTTCTTGATTTTCGTCAATAGTTTCAGCGGCCATGCCTCCAAGAAGGTTAGGAGGGAGGAAGAAATATGATATGCTCATGATGACGGTGACTTCAAGAGAATACACTTGAGGGAGCTCTTCATCTTGACGCCGGTTGTTAAGTCTACTGGTGGCAGCATCTTCGCCTTTGGTTGTAATCAAGTCTGTTTCCAGCACCAACTTTTGGTGCCAAATATCGATCCCCTCAATTACCATCGAATTCTCGGTGAATTTCTGCAAAAATGATAATAATATTTGTTTGAACTTCTCCTCTTCTCTCTCGTTCATCGACCTCATCGGAACACCACGAAACACAGTGACAAAATAAGCTGTGATAGGCACTATTGGCGAAGCAGTAGGCTCTGGCTCGGTGGGTGAGTATGTAGGCGTCCTTGATGATGTCGGCTCCGCGGACGGACTCCGAGTAGGAGTCGTGACATCAGGTAGTAGAACAGGCGGGGGAGTTGTTGGAGAAAAGGTCGGGTCCTTGGTTACTGGTAACTTGGTGGGAATTGGAGATGTGGGGCTTCCTGTAGGCACCTTGGGACAAGGTAAATCGTCGTACACAGGGCCGTAGAGGCTAAATGGCTTGCATGGCAACCGGTCAACGTGAATCACCCCAAGAAATTGGCGTGGAAAACGATAGAACATTGGAAATTCGGCAGCATTTGGAAAAGGATAGCTCAAAACGCTTTCGCCTTCCCAGATATCAACATCCGGGGTTGCAAGCTGAATGACTTCGTCCGCGGCGACACCCTCACCGATCTTGTAGACAAGGCTCTTCTCATCAAGCGTTATGTACACGGCTCGTGTGCCTTTCTCCCCGCCACCGCCAGGAATTGAAAGAGGTGTGAAGGAATCCTCAGGAATCGGAGTGTACCTCCCAATACCCTTTCCCTGGATTGTACCATTGGACACCAAGTCCCACTCTTCGGTGTTCCCTTTATACTCTTGGAAGGGGCCCAGCCTTGACCATACTTCGTAATTAACACTCTCTACACTTTCAGTGTAAAAGTCGATTCCTTTGATGACTATTGTAGGTCCATCTTGAGGGGTACGGAGGTTGAAGATGAACCCGTACGATGAGGTTGTCATGCCACCAAGCTGTAGATCTTCTGCGGAACCAGTCATGATCATTTGGTCAAGATCTCGTGATGGTACAGATGAGGGCATTGAACTTGGATCTGAACTCGGAGACATTGAAGGAGTGGCTGTCGGCGGGCCCGTCGGGCTGGGAGTTGGCTTACCTGTTGGCGATCGAGTTGGCCTTTCCGTAAGGTCAGCAGCACTGACAGCCTCAATTCCCTCAACTCGATTGAAAAACTCTCGTCCTGCTCGCTCTCCCCTTTCACGCAATGTACTAACAACCTTCTCACCCTGTCTATTGATGGATTCCTCAGCGATCAAATCTAGATCCTTGTAGGGTGGGGGTCTGTAGGAGCCAGTGATGACAATGGTTGCATCCAAGGCTGACGATCCAACAGGCAGCATCCTCTGGGTCACATTCGAAATCATGACATTACTTCCACTTCCGTGCCATCCTTTCATACTCCTTCCGATGTAACGATGCTCCAAATCTCTCCGGGTCGCCAAATTTTGTCCGGTGAAATCAACACCCTCCGCCATTAAACTCTCTTTCTCTAACTCTGTTTGCAGTGTTTCGTACAAGGTCTGGATAAAAATTTCAACATCCGCGTCATCCATTTGTGAGTTTGGTCCCATCATTGTGACTACCATATCAGTTGTTAGCTCCAACAGAGGCTTGTCACAATTCGTTGCAGCATAACAAGTGCGCCCCCCCGTGCACTCAGTTCCTGAGAAGCATGGCTTATTACAGGTAATCATTGCATTAACCCATCCAAAGCCACAATATTGATCATTCTGGCCAATATCAGAAGCATCCTCCTCCTCGCTGTCTTCATCGGGGGCGGGGGGGACATAACAACCCGTGAATTGAAAGCACTTCCAACCGACACCCAAATCCAAGCAATCATCATGATTTCCGCTTGGACAATGGCGATGACAGTTCTGCGCGGCGTCAGGCCACGTTGATCCGCAGTAAAAGTTGTCGGACAGTTGCATGTCTTGAGCTTGTGTTCGGAGACAGTGAAAAAGGAACAGTTGAAGCACGGACAGGAGGCACAACATCTTTAGCGCTGAAGTTGATAGGGTTACGTTTCCTCGCCTGCTCTGATTGTGTGGCAGCTGTTGTCGACGCCGTTGGTGGTGGTCAATCATAGTTTCCGTAGGTTGGTGTCGAAACGCTGGCCGTTATGTATTTCATATTATGGTTATAAGTTGTTGGTATGGTGATTTTCTTTTACGACCAACGTCTACTTTACGACCAGACTGAGTCCCAGGTCGTCACAGATCCCAGAAAATATCGATCTATCGAGCTCATTCATGGCCATAAACACAGTAGACGATGGGTGGTACTTAGACCCGTTGAATTTATGTATGGTGGACCGCAGAGAAGCAGAGCAGGAGAGAGAGGGATCTCATCTGGGGACATCAAGCGCTGAAGGCAGAGGCGAGAGGCAGGCGGAGGCCACCTACTTCTTCTACTTAGTACGAGCAGGAGCAAGGCAAGAACGGGTCCCAGTCACATATGATGAATGGGTAACGAAATGATAAGTAACTTCAAGGACAAGAAAAGATTGGTGATGAATGATCATTCTATCCACAAAATGATTCTTCCATCTGCAATACAAACTCATACCTTTCCAGTGGGCTTTGGACCAGTCTGGAAACGCCTGAAGTGAAAGCGCGCACTAACATAAATCCCATAAACACTTTTTCTTTCCTGCATTCAACAAAACATGACACCACGCTGAAGACAAGCGAGAACAATTAATCTGTTTTAATACAAGTCTTAGAGTAAAGAATGGATTGATTTGCACACTATTGTACTTTTCGTCATACACTGGTATACAAAAGCCTCTCTGGGATATTGTAGTATAGCATCGCAATACGATACCCCTCGGACCATTGTTTAAACTACACTGCATCTTGTCTAGCTAATGAAACGTGCAGTACCCCTATCAATTAATAACAAATAATACATTCCATCCCTAGCGCCCGCCGACATTAAGTAACTTCCTCCGACAAGCATACAATGAAATGCACTCTACCCAACATTTACCACTCGCCAAAATCATCCTGAGCTCTGAAAGGAGCACCCTTTACATCTGCGCCATCAGGTCCTGTAACATCAATAGCCTTGGTCTTACCATTTTCAGTTACAGTTTTGAACTCAACAGCTTCACCTTCGGCTAATGAACGAAATCCTGACACATTGATGGCAGTTTGATGAACGAAGATATCTTTCTCGCCGTTGTCGGGGACAATGAATCCAAATCCCTTAGCTGTATCGAACCTGTCAAATAGAGTATGAAGAGGAGGTAATTTGGTTAAAAGTGCCACGTATGTGGAAATTGTTTACTTTTGACGTCACGCGTGAAACGTACCACTTGACAGTGCCTGTCTTGAGTTCACTCATAGAGAGACTGGTCATCTGGCGGGGCTGGCTCTGCGGAGCGAATCCAGCGGCGACAGCAAGGGTTGACAGTAGGATAGCAAGCTTCATGATGGTAATTATAAGGAGGAAATAATGGGATCGAATATTGCGATGAATTTTTGATGGTGGGGGGGTGTGGTGACTTTCCTTGATGCGTCACGAAGGGACGGGGAGATGAACGGTCTCTCCTCGCCCGATGGGAACGTTTTCAAAACGTGTCTCCCTCCAGCCAGTTCTCATTCTTCAATTCTCAACCTCCAAAATCCGATCCAGTACCATATCACCAAGCACCAAGCCGGGTCCACGACACTAGCGATATATTCTCAGCAGCAGCACACAAATACCATGGATGGACCTCTCTGGACTGGATTCCTCTGCCTTGTATGCGTTCGCGAGAAGGAAGTCGGAGTTGTCGAAGATTTGGGTGAGTATTCCGAAATAATGTAACTGGTTTATTTGGATCTTATTTTCTCATTGCCCCTGTCTCTTTATTTACTCGTTAATTACTAGGACAATTCAAAAGGCTCATCAAAGAAGGACCTAGCTGCATAGTTTGGCCGCTGCAATCGGTCGTAGGTAGGCTTTCCCTTCGCGTGCAACAGCTCGATGTGCTTTGCGAAACAAAAACAAAAGACAACGTCTTCATTCAAGTGGGCGTGGCCGTACAATATCGCGTTGTTACCGAATCTGCTTACGACGCATGGTATCGTTTAACTAGTCCTACAAGGTGAGACTTTTATTGTAACGTCTGAAACTTAGTTCTAAAGATATGTTCCTTGGCATTTCGTGAATAATTATTATTCAATACCCACTCTAAAACTACCTAATATTCACCTTGCACAGTCAAATTCAAGCATACGTCTTTGACGTCATTAGGTCTACAATTCCCCGCATGGAATTGGACCAAGCATTTGAATCGAAGGATGATATTGCCCAAGCTGTCTTGGAGCAGCTTCAGAGTGTGATGAAAGACTATGGGTACGCCATAGTTAATACCCTTGTCACAGATCTCGCTCCGGATGCCAAGGTCAAGGCATCGATGAATGAAATCAATGCCGCTCGGAGGTTGAAGGAGGCAGCGTCTCATCAAGCCGAAGCAGATAAGGTTCGCCAGGTCAAGAATGCTGAGGCCGAGGCTGAGGCTCGCTATCTTAGTGGTATGGGTGTTGCAAGACAACGAATGGCCATTGTGCAGGGACTACAATCATCAGTTGCCGAGTTCAGTCAAGAAGTGGAAGGAGCTACTCCAAAGGATGTGATGGACATTCTGCTGCTATCTCAATATTTTGATACACTTTCGACAGTGGGTGCCAATAGCTTGATTCTTGAGCATGATCCTGCAACCGTTGCTAAGTTACAAAGACAGGTTGGCGTGAGTTTTTTGAGAGATGGATCAGGAAAAGATCTGCTATCATAGAAAATGCTTAGAACAAAGAAAACTTGATGTAGTTTGTATCTTGTATAGCAATAATTTAGTGTCAGGAACAATGACAGCGACGCGTAGATCAAAATATGTGTTGCCTAAGAAAGTTGAAAATAAAACAAAATCAAGATAGAATACCATCATGACGGCTATACATAAAAATTCAATAAGCGAGATATTTTGATTTTGTAACAATCTCATTAAATGTGAAAATAGTATATGGTATATGTCACTCTAGATAGCGCAGGCTCAAGCAGAAAAAAACACCCCTACATAGAAATGGTGGCCCAATGTGGTGCAGGCCGCCTGCCCAAAGTGGACCTCATTCTGACACATACAAGGTTGTGGTCTCGCTGCTGCATGAGATGAAGGCTTGAGCCGTTTCATTTAGTTTTGCTACTATCCCATACAACGTGTAATTGGTCACTAGCACCGGATCAGGTTGGTTTGTTCAGCGCTAAACAAGATGTGGTACCTGAGACAGTAGCTCAAGTACGATAATTCCACCTACTTCGAATTTCTACAAGGGGTTTTAGTTAAGTTTTATTGCTTTTTTAAGCAAATTCCCACCTTCCTTACCTCTTGCTTTGAATTGTTCAATTTCTCGCAAAGCAAACTGGGCAAAGATATCATCTTCTTTTTTGACCTTGTGCAAGTCATCTTGTTCTTGTCGCAGCCGCTCGGCTTGTTCCGCAGCTCTTCTTTCCGCATTCTCTCGTGCTTGCTGCTCTTGAATCGCTCGGCATTTAATGTTCTCCTGTCGTCTGGCGAACTCCTTTTGTCGCTCCGTAATGATCTGCTGCCTTGTTATTCTTTCACGTTCCTCCATGTACAACTTGCTCAATTGGAGATCAGCTTCGTATAGGTTACCAAAAGAGTTAGTTAGTGAGTGAGTGAGTGAGAGTGAGTGCTTTCCGTATCCTTAGTTTTCTCGTCCTTTGTTCTTACCTTCGATCTGATGCTTCTTAATCTTGAGCTGTTCCTGTCTACTCTCATCAATCTCAATCTTTGCCAGTTCCTGTTTCTTAAGAGCCGCTTCTGCTTGCTCTTTGTATTTTTGATGCTTCAACTGTTGATCACGCTCAAAGATCTCAAACTCTCGCTCCGCTCGCTGTTTGAGTTCATGTGAAGCTCGATCGGAGAGAACTTTCCTCCTGGCTTGCTTTTGCTGAAAGTGTTCCTCCTCCAGTCGAGCTCTCGCCACACTCATTTTGATTCGTCTTTCGAGCTCTTCCTCGCATCGCTTTGTTTCCTCCTGCTCTTGCGTGAACTGTTCTTCTCTCTTTTGCCTAAGTATCACTTCATTTTGAAGCATTTCTGCTTTGGCATTTTCCTTCCGTTGCAGCTTCATCTGGATCGCAGCCCGTTCGGCTGCCTTGTTGTCTTCGGCGATTTGGTGAATCATGCTCTTCTCTTCTTCTTGTCTGCGAAGACGTTCGTCTCGAAGCTGCTGCTCTCGCTCCTGTCTTTGAAACGACAAGTCTTTCGCTAACTCCATCGCTTTTTGTTTTTCTCGTGCTAAATCCATCTGCCTCTTTTGCTCTGAAACCTTGATGTCATTCATTGCAGAGCGATGCCAAAGCTTTTCTTCTTCCGCGTCTTGTTTCCGACTTTCGTCTTTCTGCAACATTTGCTCGTCTCTCTTATTCAACGTTTCTACAAGCAGTTGTTGGCTTCTGAATCTTCGAACCCTTTCGGTCTGCTCCAAACGTCTGCTTTCGGCATGTTGTAGTCGTTCTATTCGCTCTCTCTCTTGCAATTTGGCTTCCTCTGCATCCAGAACCTGCTGTTGTTCTTCTTCCTTTTTTGCCTTTTCAGCCTTCCATTCTAACTTGGCCTTTCTCTTCGAGGCGAGTGTGTCCTCCCAACTTGCAACACGCGAATCGCTCAACTGCTTTAGCTCTTTTCTTCGGAAGGAATCTGGATTTCGGTCATCGTCCTCGATGGAAGATGAACAGCGAATTCGATCGAGATCGTTTCTTCCTATTGTGTTCATTGTTTGTGTGTTGTGACAAAGGAAAAGCTGTCCCCTGGAGTGACGCCGCGCCTTAAAAATCCAAAATGAAGCTCATGAATATTCCTACTACACGGACAGGAATTCCTACTTCCCCCAAACGATGACAATATCGTGATGCTCATGAACCCTCTGTTGATAACAAATAGTTAACTGGTATGACTAATATTACTTACAAAACACATCAAAGGAAACATCGTGCAATGCCGGCATCGGCATGGCATTGGTGTATTGTTCACACACATTTGCACAAATGATGATAGGAAGAGGCAGCTCATGTTCCTCTAATCCAATAAAAGGAACTGGCCGACCAGCTGAATCAATAGACGCAACCCTGGGAGGAATAATGACGGCGTCGTAGAAACGTAATTGCGTAGAGCCTCCTCCGCCGCCTTCACCGATTGATTGCTCGTGCATCACATTTTGAGACAGAACAATCCAAGAATAGCACGGCAATTTGATATTCACTGTTCCAGTGTAGCGACGAATGTAGGCAAGACTGATCTTTCCAGAACCAAAGGGTGATTCATTGACATTCTGATTGGGCACAGCTGCAGCCATGACCGTCACATCCAACTCAGACGCCGCAACTTGCTTTGGGCCTAGATTACTGAACCCACTACTACCACTTCTTCGTCGTTTGCTCGCCATTGGTGCGTTGCTATATCCTCCCGTGGATGCACGTAGCCTCATCGCCATTCGTTGATCATTGTTACGAAGCGAACGCAAGTTCTGAATGAGGTATCCATTATTGCGACGACTACTGCTTGATTGTTTGTAGGGACTGGAGGTAGGGACTTGCGAAGATGACAGGCGATTCCACTGTCGTTTTGTTGGTGCATCATCATCATCTCCCTCGCCATCTGCCAACTGAGACGAGATGGCATCATGATTGGCAAAACCTGCTGCTCTTGAGCTGGCCAGAAATTTGGGTGCAAATCCTAATTCCCTCATATTGCTGTTGACTTGAGTCATGGATGCAGTAGTATTTGATGCCTTGCGATCCATAGATTGGCGAAATGAGTGACGATGCATGCGTTTCGCCGATTTCTTGGGGTGTTTTGTGTCCGATGTCGAAGAAGGCAGAGGAAAAGAGTTAGAGTGCCTTTCCATAGGTGATTTCACACCGGTGGTGGATGTAGACTTTGATGATGATTGAAAACTAAAACGAGGCGTAGTTGATTTGACGACGGAATATTCCCTTCTTCTTTTAGATGTTGTTCTGGGTACTGCAATTGCATCATTATCTTCCGTCGCATCAAGTTGATGGTGATGAATGTCATTGTTTGATAATTGTTCCTTCCGCTCATTTTCAGCAGGAGAATCATTCATTCCGTTTCCATCCGCTACAGACCAGTTATCCATCATTGGTAAAAAGTCGAGTTCATCGTTATGACTACTTGCTTGACTAAATACGGCGGTGTTTTCCATATGATAATTGTTGGTGTTATCACTACCATCTTGTTGTTGCAGACACTGCTGCTGTTGCTGTTGTTGTTGCTCGCGCCGCGCCTCTTCTTCCCTCTCGTCCAGCTGTCTTCCGATGAAATCAAAGAGATTTTCGTCCTCGGAATAATCTCCACTAGTATTTATTCTTTCAAGCGCAATGTTGCTGGGAGATATTGATGATGTTTCCTTGACTGAAACGTGATGACGGCGTCGACTTGCCGTGATTTTCGGACATTGTCCCCAGAGTTGATCATCGTCATTATTATTATTATTATTATTATTCATCGCGTAATTTCAATGAAACCAACACCGCAGGCTTGCTTCGTCCTTTACGGCTATATAGTAGTGGCTCGCTTCTGATGAGCGTAAGTCTTCTTCACTTATTGCGCTTCTGTTCATTGTGTGTTTGTTATCATCATTGTTGTTTTGTCTCTATCTCTAGATACCGTAGATATAAAATACCATTCACGATATTAATGTCATAGAAGTACCTAAATACAGTTGTTTTGCGGACAACGTTCGAAGAGGCGGACAGTGCGTCGGACGTCTCAACATTACTCCTTCTGTACGCAATGATGTAATGAGAGCAATCTTTCGTTATGATACATCTTAGATCAAAGAGCTGTACCCCTCTCCAAATTCTGCCGAATCTCTGCCGTGTGCTCGTCAAAGTTGCGTGAAATCTTTTGGTTGAATCTCTTGTTCCTATCATTAATGTACGAAACATCAGTCTCGTCAAAGTCAATCTTGCGCTTCTGGTTAGCTTTCTTCTCGGCCCTCCGTTTCATTTCATTTGCTAGGCGTTTGGCTCCATCTCTTTCGGATACCTTTGCAGCGCTACTGGAATCATTATTATTTGCATAGCTCGCCATGGTAGGATCATAGGAGTCAGTTGTAGTGGCGGGTCCAGCCCCTCGGTGCCGTATTGACTTCAAATTGCGCTCATAATTTGAATACTGTCCCTCGGGATTGTAATAATCATTAACTCCAAACTGAGATCGTTCCTTCTTCTCCGAGCGGGCATTCATTTGTCGGATGCTATCAAGTGCAGGCTGTGACAGACTTGCCAACTTCTTCTGTTCTGCCTTACTATCTGCACTTGCTCTCTTGTCCGTTCCCCCTACACTTTGTAATTTTCCAACCACATATGTATCATACTCGGATTGCTTGGACTGTCTATCTTGTTTGTTTTGCCTTTTTCGTTCCTTCAAATTTGCCTCTTCGGTCCCCAGACGTGTAGCCTCGGCATGAACCTCACGACGATTGAGAGTACGAGACTGATTGATCTTCGTCCGGAGGGCTGCAAGCCGTTTTTGTAATGCAGCCTTTTTTGATGACACCTTACTATTGTTCTGCTCATCCGAAACTTCTGCTGCAGGACGTTGATCATAATTATCGCCTGCGGCAGGTTGATGATCATTTTCATCATCAAGATCAATTTCCCCTGCGTCTTTTTTAGTGCTTTTTTTGTCAACGTTGTCATTAGTTTCTTCTTCCTCCTCCTCCTCCTCATCATCATCATCATCATCCAAATCAATCTCATCATCATCAGCAGTAGCGGGATTCTTATCCCCATATGCTTGCAATAATTTATTCTTCTTCGCCTCCCCGGCTAATTTCTTTCCCTCTTCAGCAGAAGAATTGATAAAAGCATTGTCCTTCTGTTGTAATGTATTAGTAGCCTTGTTATTCCTCTCATCCAAAATCCCACAATCCACAATTTGAACACGTTCCAGTGGTCTATCCCCGTTCCTCCTATCCGTCCTCACACGTTCCAATTTATCCAACACGTCCGCACTCTCTGCGTCATCTCTCCAATCCACACATCCAAAGACCACATGCCTCCCGTCCAAATGAGCAGTGGGGCAGAAGGATATAAAGAATTGACATCCATTCGTGTCTTTTCCAGAATTAGCCATGCTTAGTGTCCCCCGTTGACTGTGAGATAAATGAAAATTCTCATCTGGAAACGATGGACCATAAATCGATGTGGAGCCTGTTCCATCGTGATTGATAAAATCTCCGCCCTGTGCCATGAATTTGGGAATGATGCGATGGAATGTTGAATTGCAATACCCATCAGCCGAAGACGACGACGACGACGATGAGCGGGTGGTGGTGAGAAAATGGACAAAGTTTTCAACTGTTCGGGGAACAATATCAGGGCGGAGGGTTAGCCGAAGTGTGCCCAGGGTCGTGTCACCATGAGAGATGGTAAGGTAGGCCTTCGTGGCCAGCAGGGCGGTTGCCATGGTGCAAAATAAAAAATGGGAAGGGATAAGTCATAAATAAAAAATAGGCGTGGTTTCGAGTGTGGGGCTGTGCGGTGTCCCGCGCATCCCCTCTTTTCATCCCCACTTCCCCCTTCCCCGGCCACCGGCCGCTTCCATCGCTCGTCCCTCTCCGCTTACCGCTTCCGTTTTATCATATTAGAAGTAGATATGTGTATGTGATGATGCTGTTCGGAAAATAATACCTATTACTTCTTGAAAATGGAGAGAGAGTCACCCCTAATAGACAGTAACAATGATGATGATGATGCTGAATCAGCCACCACTGGTTCTGGAAATTACTGGAGACCCGTACCCATCCCAAATTACAACGCAACAACTGAGTCTTTGAATTACAGCTGCACAGTGCCTTTACATGCTAACGGAGATCATGGTTCTCACTACAGTGACGAGGATGACGGTGCTGCCGGTGACGACTACTTTATGGATTCTTCTTCTCCAAAAACATCCTCGGCATCCACATTTATTCATCTATTGAAAGGCTATGTCGGCCCTGGATGCTTGTCATTGCCATGGGCAGTGTCGCAAATGGGATATCTCGGAGGCACACTTGCCATTGCGCTGGTGAGCTTTTGGACATCGTATAATTGCTACACAATTGTCAAAATCAAACGGTACATCGAAAGGAGTCGTTCTACTATCGATAATCATGAAATCAGGGGAATGAAGAAATCATGGAGTGCAGCATCTCTTGCATCATCGGCACTTACCTATCCAGATATTGGTGAATGGGCATTTGGAGAAACGTTTGAACAATTCATTTCTATAGCTGTTTGTGTTCAACAGCTATCTGTTTGTACGGTTTTCTTCTCCTTTATTGGCGAGAATATTCATGCTGTGGCTCAGCTCATCCCTGGTAAAGTGCCAGTGCTCCTATCATCCCATGTGGGTGTGATGACAGTAGCGTTGCCATTCATCATGGCATTAACATTCATCCGTTCATTAAAAGCATTGACTCCTGTTATGGTGATTGCAACAATACTATTATTTGTCGGTTTTGGACTAATCGGATACACCATATTCGCTGTTTGGGCGAACCGGCCGAGGGAAGATGTCGAGATGCAATGGGCTTCTGTTCCGTTGGCAGTATGCGCTGTCTTGTACTCCTACGAGGGTATCTGTCTTATTTTACCCATTCAGAGCGCAATGAAACAACCAAAACAATTTAAGAAGGTGTTTGGATTGGCAATGACTTGTGTTGCTGTGATCTTTGATCTGTTTGCCAACATTTGCGTATATGCATTCGGTGCTGTGGATAATGGAAGTATTACAGCATTTTTACTAGAAAGGTACAAGGGTGATAAACATTTGATTCTCTTTGTGATGGCTGCCAACACTGTTGTCAGTATTTCGGTTCTTTTCACTTACCCACTCCAATTATTCCCAACAATCGAATTGCTTGGTCCCAAGTTTTCCAAACTTGTTTGGAAGCTGATGCACCGTGGCGGGGTGGATAATCACGAACACAACAACTTTGATGATTATGATTTGACAGGCTTTGAAAGAATGCCTCCACTACCGGAACATGAAGAGGCGTCACTGAGCTCACACGATAACGCACGAATAAGCGAGTATAATACAAATCAAATATACGGTGGTTTCGAGGAGAGCAACAACTATGAGAGCAAGGACGATATTAGAACCTCGCTCATCTCCAACATTACTGAAGCCTTGTCGGAGCAGATCATGGGAGACTCGCTTGCTCTTCGAATGATATTGGTCTTTGGAACGTATTTGGTCGCTGTCATTATTCCCAATGTTCAGGCATTGATTTCCCTTGCGGGAGCAGTTTCAGGAAGTTCAACCGCGTTACTTATTCCTCCAATATTAGAGCTAGCACTAATTGAACATCTCGAAACTCTTAGTGATCTAACAACTTCGCCAGGGCCCCCTTCACGGCAAAATAATCGAAGACCATCACTACTAAGTCGCCTATGCAGTGTATCTGGAAAGAGAGGTAATAAGTTTCGAAACAAGAGAATCAAGTGTATTTTCTTGTTCTGGCTTGGAATAGTCTTTCTTGGACTTGGATCTTATGCATCAATCAGTGACATCATTCGAATATGGTTGACAAAAGACTGATTAAACCATTGCAGTAAACGACAAACAACAACTTCGTTTGTACTTCTACAATTAAACTAGAGAGATTATTTAGATGAATAAAAGAACTCAATGTATTTATATGCAGTGATCACTTTGGAAGAAGCCATATTTGTAGCTGCGTATCTGCAAGTGCTCAAGCGTATCATAGCCTCACTAACTCAACTCTCTTTCAACCGACTATTGGCGTTTCATCAACCTTTCCTCTATCTCTTCAATCTTCAAGGCGCTGATTTGCTTGGAGAGTAGATACGATTGAAAACCCGTTATACCAGTACACTCTCTACTTACCCTCTTCCCCCTATCCTGCCCCCTTTTCACACTTTATCTCCACCCGTCAAAAGACCTCCACTCAACAGAACTCGAAATAATTCATTCCATGATGATTCTTGGCGTTGATACCATCTGTGATACATTTTAGTAAAGCTCTCTCTATGTTCTCTGTGAAGCAACCCACAAAAATTTTCTGCAACAGCAAAGCAAAAGTCCTGATGATTCTCAAATTAGTCGTTGTCCTCTTGTCGATTATCAGTAATGGTGCGTCAAGTTTCGGACTTATGACCCCCTCTCGCATCTCAACATCTTCCACAAAACTCATGATGGGAATGCGCCGCGGTAAAGGAGGAAATCTCAAAAGGGCATTAGATGAAACAGCTGGTACCACCACCAACAACGATATAAAAAAGATCAATCAAGGACGTGGCCAAGAAATCACGGGGGTTACGATGCCAAAAAATATGACAATAAAAGGATGGGCATTCGGTGAAAATCAAACTATTGCAGCAGTGAACGTGAATGGAAAATACTACGCCGTTGATGGACGGTGTCCAAGATGTGCGTTTGATTTATACAGAGGAAAGCTACTCGTGGACAAAGACGTCTGGGGAAAAGACCCGTGCGTGGCATGCCCAACCTGCTCGACAACGTATTCGTTTCGAACTGGAAAGTTTGGTCCAGAATATAAACAAACAGGATTAGCTGGATTTGTAAATACGTGGGCAAAGACTGCTACAATCAACAATGCAAGTCAAGACGTTGCGGCATTTATCATTACCAAGGATGAGGAAACTGGACGGGTGTTTTGCAAAGAGCGATTGTAGGATAATAATCCTTGTCACTCTGAGTTGAAGAGATGAGAAAAATTCCTTACATTTCTATTGCAGTATATAATATTATGAGTTATGGTGTTAGTAAGGGTTCATCCAACGAATCATCATTACCATTTGTGGCATTTAAATTTTCATCAGTGTGTTCATTTTCATCCTCCTCCTTATTCAGCCAGCGCCACCAAACCAACATCATCAGAGGCGAGAGAAGAGCCATGCCAAATACAACACCCCACAGAGGTGTTCCATCGCAGTAGTTTTCATTTGGACAAAACCTGCTAAGCAGAAATCCACTGAAAACTCCAACAGGAAGCTGTGCGAGAAAGGTCGGAGCAAACGCAAATGCTGCAAACACTCCTTCGTGCCCTTCTTTGGCCCATGCCACTGACAAGGAGTAGTATCGTGGACTCCATACTGACTCGCTCAGCCCGAACAAAATCAGAAACACACAGAAGGACCAGATGACGTTCGGGAAAATGACAACAAAGATCGGACTGAGAGATGCTACAGAAACTCCTAGCAGTACCATCGGAAGAGACTTTGAATTCTCGGCAAAGAATGTAATGATAGGCGTCGAGAGCATGATCGAAGCAGGCTCAATGGCAATGATAGAGCCATATGGGACATCGGCCCCAAATTTTCTCACCAAGTACTTTGGTAACGTTGCATCGAGATGTCTCCATATCATTTTTATGTTGGTTAGTAGAATTCCGAGTACCATGTATCTCCAGAATGAGCCTTTCTTTAGTGTGTGTTTCATTGATTGTAACGGCGGAGTATTTGAGACTACAAAACTCGATGTTCTCAGAGGGGCAGAGGAGGTCGTAGAAACAGCACTAGCTGTATCGATTTCATCTATTCTTGTATCCGATGAGTTAGTTGCGTCATCTTCTTCAACCTTAATTTCTC
This sequence comes from Skeletonema potamos, assembly GCA_036940105.1. NCBI lineage: Eukaryota > Bacillariophyta > Thalassiosirophyceae > Thalassiosirales > Thalassiosiraceae > Skeletonema > Skeletonema potamos. The sequence goes on from JALLBJ010000102.1 coordinate 53,075, forward strand.
TCAAAAATAAACAAAGTATACACTCTACGACAGTGCAGGCAACTCCCATAGCAAGAATGCCTCTGTATGGTGTCCAAGCAAAGTATGTCAACTTCGCTTGTGCGACACTTCCATCTGGAAGTATGTTATCATCGCCAGACAATAGGAGCCGGAACAAGTCTACCAATGGTCCACTGATAAATATTGCAATGATCATGATAGTGTAAAACAACCCGTATACGAAATTGCGATTCTTTTTCTGTGTATATCTTCGAATCGCTATCGTCATTGTGGGGAACATAAAGCTGTTTCCAATCGGAAGGATGCACAACAGCGCTGTTAGCAGCAGTGCTTGTCCCGCGGCAGATGCTGTCACAAGTAGCATTATCAACCTGCCAAAAAGCGAGATGATCACACCAGAGTACATGGACTTCACAACTCCGATCCGATCAATTGTTAGTCCGGTCACAATACTATAAGTTGTGATCAGTGCACCATAGGCACCATAAATCGCTGCTGCCTTTATATCGGAGTAGGCAAACTCTTGGGTTAAATAGATCACCAGTATAATATGCATTGAGAAATTAGCAAGACTATCAAGAAACTTGATAGCGAAAGTAAACCAAAGCTCTCTTGGGCTCCCAGCAAGCGACTTCAGTTCACTAAGTCTCGATAAAGGTTGGACCGGAGTAGCAAATGATTGCATCATCGACGGTGGCGGCGGTGCTGACACATCGCTATGGAGGTGACTGTTTGTCATGATAAAAGCACAGCATGAGTTCAAGCGACGTGGTTCCGACTGCGACGCTGTTTGGCTCAGCCCTCGGCGTACGAAGACTTTTGTTGATAGTGTCTAGGTAGCTTAATGCAATTTGCCTAATTTCCTATGTGATACGATTGGTGGCTTAGAATGAGGCATGTTTGCAGATCACTTCCCACTTCCGACGCGTGTTGATCCTTATGTCTCCCGCAAAAATAGAAACACCTCTCTCCAGGCCGCGCCTCGCTCTCACCTCACCAAAATCTGCTTCACTGATCTCCTATCCTGTTGCACCTATCAATTGTAACGCGGCAGCGGCAAGCTTCGTGCGTCATGGCTCTCGGGAGATACCTAT
>JALLBJ010000103.1:0-57214 GCA_036940105.1 Skeletonema potamos
GGGAGAGAGGTTTGCTAAGGGTGATTACTCTAACGACGGACGAAGCCACGTAGCCGTGTGTAGTTAAATAAAATAATGTATCCTTCGTTGCTTGGCCCAAATATGGTTCTGGCACTAAGGGTGATTACTAAATAAATACAAAGTTAATCAGTTTAGATATATCTAATTACAATGAAATACAGCGATAACGGTACGTTCTGATAATGAATTCGCAAACAAGTGGCATATCTTGTACGTTACCTCGACGTTGTACTCGCCTTGACCACCAAGCATAGAAAAACGCCGGAAATACCCTGGAAGTGCCTCTGAAGTCATACCAATAAACCTAGCAATGCTGCCAGTCGTCTTGTGAGGAAATTTGAGCGTAAACACAGTGCAGAGAGGCCAAGTAACAACTTCGTTTTCATTGCCAGATTCTTTCAGAAAATGCTTAACGCTTTCTAATGCTTCAATTATCTTCTCAATCAGCGCTTTTGGGTTACTCAAACAAGCATCACAAACTATGGTTGAATAGGGCGCATGTTGAGCAATCCCTGCAATAGCTTCTTTGGATGACAATTCTGCGCAGATGTGCGTTACTCCTTTGAGCGAAGCTACTCGCTTGGCAAGAACTGCTGGATCAACTGCCACTGTTGGAATGCCAAGTTGATTGCACAAGACCTGTGTCCAACCTCCCGGAGATGCCCCAACATCAAGTCCGGAACCATGACATAGAAGCAATTTTTTAGAGTATTTTCCGCCCTGTGTATTGATACCACGTAACGAACCTATTTTGTCGAGTAATTTGTCATCTTCAAAGACTTGTGCTAGCTTGTAGTGCGCTCGCGATACTGGAGTTTCTGGAATTTGACAAGCGCTTGGCTTATCGAGATCGAGACCTGATTTACTATCAGTGGCTTCAACGGCCACTTCTTTTGTAGCATAATCGTTTAACGTCTGGTTGAGCTCTTCAAAATGCTGCCTGTTGGGTGCGACGCCCCAAAATGCTATCTGCTGCGAGATGAATACAACGCTTACAATTGTTGTAACAACCGACGCAGATAGTGCGAGCTTTATTGGGTTGTCTAACACGCTGGAGGTTGCAGCTTTTGCACATCTTTGAAGTGCTGAGCAAACCTCTGAGTTGGAGTTTATTGTCTTTGGATGCACGTCTATCCGGAGTACATCTTTATCAATATCAAAGCAATTGCCGATAAGTTCTTTCCATATTTCCACGGCTGTATTATCAATAATTGACAAATATAAATCATTCTCTTCGTCTACTTCTTTTTCATTACTCCTTGTACGTTTCTTCCCAGTGAGATTGGTTTCTTCTATGTTGTCATCCTCAGCTACAACATGATCTTTTAAGTCGGTTTTGTGCGACAATCGGCCTGCCCAAGACAATTGCCTTCTTGCAGTTGGAGGTAGCTGTGCTGGCGACACCATGCAATTTTGAACAACTAGTAACGAGTAACCAGTTCGTGATTTGCGTGGACCCTTCTCCATTGATGTGGGTACGAGCAAGCACTTTGATGATTGATCAGCTGATGGAAAGGTTGGTGGTTTTACATCTTCGTTTGCATCATCATTGATTGTTACCCATTCATCATCGACCGCGAGCAATGCATTTGCCACCCGATCGACATATTGCCTGTGGCATAGGACGCCGTAGCATGGCTCGTTGATGCTGCTGCTGTTCATGATCGCTTTGGAAAGATGATATAATATGAAATTATTTGCTGTTTGGCTAAGAAATTGATATGTAGATTGAATGAAACAAAGGAGGCGGATATGCGATAGCCCCCAAGGCAAAGAGGGAGTCCTCTATAATGGAAACATCTCAACAGCCTCCGCGCACCATAGCCAATCATTTTTTCTATCTCTCGTAGATAGATAAAGAGAGATCAAATCACAGAGCAACACTATCTTCGATGCTCCTGCTCCGGCCGACCACACGCAGAACAAACTTGGTGCTAATCCATCAAAACGTCTAGTTACAAGAACTAATAGAGAGGAGCGAAACGCAACAATAAAGCCGCGAGGTGGAAAAAATAAACACTCACCAGCTGCACATTAGACAATTTACACTCATCAAAAAATATTTGAAGCCACACACAAACGACGTTTAAGAAAATATGCGTATTGAAAAGTGCTACTTCTGCTCGTCGCCATGCTACCCCGGTCATGGTATTATGTTCGTCCGTAACGACTCCAAAACATTCCGTTTCTGCCGGTCCAAATGTCATCGCAACTTCAACAAAAAGCGTAATCCACGCAAAGTCGCATGGACTAAAGCCTATCGTAAAACACGCGGAAAGGAACTCGCTGTCGATTCTACATTTGAGTTTGAGAAGCGACGCAATAGGCCGACTAAGTATGATCGCAACCTCATGGGTAAAACCATCATGGCCATGCAGCGGGTGCAGAGTATTAAGGAGGCACGTGAGGAACGCTTCCATGCCAACCGAATGAAGGATTCCAATGCAGAGAAGGTGAAGGTGGCAAGAGTTGAGATCGAGAAACATGCTGAAATCTTGGCACCTGCTGTTGCCAGGAGGGAAGAGGTTATGCAGAATGTATTGGATAGTGCAAGGGAGAGAATTGCGACAAGGAGGGTAACGAAGGAAAGAGCCTTGGCAAGGGGCAGCGAGAATATGGAAGAGTAGTTGGTGTGTAGTAGATGCATACGTGTACAAATAGAATTACATTCGCTGTGCTTAGAAATGATGCAAGTAATTTCTGCTTTGAATGCATTTGTCCTGGAGACAGAGAACGTGCAACAGTATAACATGTTTATATCCGGTCTTCGCAGAAACGAAAGCCTTTCCTGCTTATATAAATATGTATGTATGTCTTCATTTATTTGTGCCGCCAGAGTAACGTATTTGGGATAGCGCATGTTGCAAGTCGCTTGTATGAAGGTTACCATACATAAAATGTTAAGTCCACTTTTTTCGGCCCAATACAGCTCTCCTCTAGCTTTGGAGCCGAAAAAAGTCCCGAGGATAGTGGAAATCATCGATAATCGGGAAGTGACTTCTTTACTATTCCGACGTAAGCTGCCTCTCACTCATCACTGATTGCCACGAACTTCGGCCTTTCATACCGGAGACGGGCAACGGGGTAGCCCGCTGGATACATCTCCCTTCCGCCAGCCTTTTGCCCCCCAAATTTTGACAGCTGAAATGCTAGCTGCTCCCTGCGGCTGCGGCACCTTACTATCATTTCCGATAATATTATTTAGACGATCAAAAGAAGAAGAGCGGCGGTGGTGGCGGCGGCAGCGAGTAGTGGCCTTCGATGGAATAATGAATCTGCGACAGATAGGCCAGCGGCTCGTCATGGCCGTAAACGTAAAATATATTTCCTACCGTCTGTCCTGTGTCAGACTGCTAAGTTCACACGCTCACATCATACAATTAACAAAAACTACTGCTACTATCAGCAATCGTCGACAAAGCTCAAGACGAAGCTTGAATTGTAGTTGGTACGTTGGTCTTTATGCTTCTTTATGACAGCCTCATCGCCCTACGCTCCCACACGACGGCAGTCGTCAAGTGGCCGCGCACTGCGTCGATCCAGCAGCATCGAGACTGCCGTCAATAGTGGTGCAACAGCAACAATCTTTTGGATCTTCGTACGATTTTGGAGGACATCATCAGCGTCAGAAAATACTGGCGCCGCAGGCATAATTCGAGTTCTGCTTGATAATTTGGCTGCAACTGTGAGCACCAATCTAACAGTAAGTGACGAATATCAAAAAAGCAAAAATGGTAGAATGCGTCGGCGAGATTTATCTTCAGCTCTGAGGTGGGTTGTTACAATTATTGGTGGCGATCAATCGAGATTGGGGAAGGTTGCTTTGGTGATGATTGGATTCGTTCGAGAAGTGCTATTGCGGTCGATTGGTGCAGCCAATGTGATTTTAACGGGTGCACCTACATTGACTAGTCCACAAATGAATGAGCAAAAGCAAAGAATTGCAAATAATATGATGACGCAGGGTTCACCACGACTGATTAATAGTGAAGTAGTTGATGCATTGAGTGAGGAGGGAATTAGCGCTTGCAAATGTATTGATATTGATATTATAAGAAGAGATCGACAACAAATTGACCAAGTGTTGAACTATTGGTTTGGACAAGTATCGCCAGATGGGGCACAAAAGACTCTATGGATGATTGCATCTTCTTCCGTAGAGTTGCTGGAACGAGTAGATGCTGATATTGCTGACAAATTCCGTTCACTAACTTTGGATCTGTACTCCAGCTTCATTACAAGCAATGATTACGAGAATGCAGATGGGCTGCTGCTTGACAAAGGAAAGCTGCAGCGATGGACACAAAACGTGGAAATTTTTGGCTGGCAAGGAAAAGTGGCTGCGATTATTGTACTCGACCAGTTGAGCCGTCACATTCATAGGCACGATAAAAGTCCACAATCGGAATCTGCACACATCCCGGAGCAATACCTGCTTGATAATGTTGCATATAACATTACTCGGCAGTTGCAAAAGCATCATGAGAAAGAATTATCCACTGGAATAATTCCGCTCCCGATGCGAATCTTTGCGATTATGCCTCTTCGCCATGCTTCAAATATTGGTGACTACAGCATAGTTCAAAACGACATCGAATCGTCCGCATTATTACATGATGAGATGGATCGAATGATTAGAAGATTTAGAAAGGCAACTAATCGTAGGATGGCTGATTTGCAAGATAAAGCAAGGAGAGAGGGAAAGTTGGGTCGTAGTGGAGAAGTAGATGAAAAGAACTGCCAAGTGAAAGGAAATAATGAGTTTGAAGATGATCAGATTCTTGAATGCTCTCAATTTGAAGCTGATATGTCGACGGCAAATGATCATGCAATTGTAAAGACCATACGCAATTTCCTCAAAAACGTCCACATACTTGAAACGATGGACTCAAAAGCATGCAAATCAAAAGCGGATTCCAACGATGACAAAGCCTCGACTGCCATCGTGTCTCTTTCTGGAGGTGTAGACAGCATGGTCATTGCAGCTGTTCTTGCTTTCATTCGCGATGAGGAGGCCAGAAGACGCAACGTTGATCCAAATGATGTGTTACGAATTATTGCAATACACATCGATTATGCAAATAGGCCAGAGTCTAGCGCAGAAGCTGACTACGTTAGAAGGTACGCTGGTCAACTGGGGGCAAAGTTTGTCTGTCGAAAAATTGATGAAGTAAATCGCGGAGTCACTGCTCGAGATGACTACGAGAAAATCTCGAGAGAGATTCGTTTCGAGCTGTACCGGCAATGTTGCAAAGAAGCAAGTGCCGGGACGGAGAGAAATGGCATCGGTGTAATGCTTGGGCACCATCGTGGCGACCTTCGTGAAAATGTTATCTCAAATGCTCACAAGGGCAACGGGCCGCTGGATCTCTCTGGAATGACTTCGATTTCTACGAATGATGGAGTGAATCTTTTTCGACCTCTTTTGCCTCTTGAAAAAACTGATGTTTTCGATTATGCCCACAAATATGGCGTGCCCTACTTCAAAGATACAACGCCTCATTGGTCAACAAGAGGTAAATTGCAAAATAGATTGCTTCCGCTACTGCAAGAAATATATGGTGAGGGTAGCATGAACAATCTTAGTTCCCTCGCAGAAGAAAGTGACGATGCGAGAAAGTTAATGGAAGAAAGTGTTATGCAACCATTTTTGGGACATGTCAAGTATTATCCCATGGGTATCGTGTTCGAAACTACTCAATGGAAACATCTTGGTTTATTCTTCTGGAAGTTTGTTCTTCGACAAGTTCTCCATAGTATCGGTCGTGGTATGTTTAGCGATAAAAGTACCGAAACATTTTTGCAGCGGATAAGTCAAGAAAAGTTAAAAGAGGGCTGGTTGCAATGTCGAAAGGACTACGCAGTATATCTTCAAAAGAATGACCGCGTGCTAATCTTTCAACCCATTAGTTTCCCATTCCATAAGCGAGACCACTACAGGAAGGTAACAGAACCGGTTCTTTACGGTTCAGAAATAAGAATTGGACCCTGGTCGTGTTCGGCAGAAATATTGAACAACGCGACAGAAATGGAAAGCTCTATGTTGCTAAAATCAAAAGCACTCAAAGATTTGGAAGACTTAATGAAAGGTTCGATTACATATTACATCGCTGCTCCCATCACCGATGGAGAGACGTTACCGAGTCCTCTTGTACATTTTGATAGAGGGTTCACAAAGCCATCGCGCCCAACCGCGTGGAAGGGTTTTGATTTAAAGGTTGAGTCTAGACTTCCTCTACTGGGGATCGACCAATCAAAGTTAGACAACAATCCGTCGTCGTTCGCTGCCGAAGATTATGGAAAGACTTGGACATTGGTGAAGGTGTGTTTGCGTTTGCAATTATAATTTAGATCTACTTGTGCTTATTGCATCTGGTGTAATATATTATGGTGAAAAATAGGAACACCCTGGGTAGTTGAATTTCCTTTTCTTGAGACATGGAAGACACCGAGGTCCATAATTTTGACTGAAGCATTCCTGATTTCCAAACGGTTGACCATTGACGGATGACATTTGCACAGCGAGTGAATGAGAACTAAATAATAGTTTTCTTATCTGAACCATTTGCCTACACTTGCAAATCGATCTTCCCTTCATAGTTGTATCAAACACATTTCACAGAAGTAATAATCATCGAAAATGTCTTTGCTCGGTGAGGGATGACATAAATTACACTTCATTGCGTCGTGAGTTTCTTTCGGCTGCATCTGATAGTTAGACGTTTTTTCCGTATCATCGTCGTGTCCGACGTTGTTGCTCTTGACCATATCAACGTCCATGTTTACTTCTTTCTACTGCTTGTTAGAGGAGTAGGAGGTGGCAACAGGTTGTTCTAGTTTATTTCGATGCGACTGAAACAAACCCCCGAGAAAACGGTGTCATTCTTACGGTAACGGTTGGTCGAAACGGTACTCATGTCCTCTTCCCCTCAAATCTTTGGAAGGGAACAAAAAAAAATAACAGCAGCTATCGCAGCGTATCTAACTCTCTAAGCGTGTTGTTGCGTTGCAACAACACAATAAGTAGGCAAGCCTAAATAAACATGGTCAAAGCAATCATATCTGTTGACCCCAAGAAAGCCCCTTGGGAGCAGGAGACACCGCTGCACAATCGTTGGCACCCCGACATTCCTCCCGTTGCGCAGGTAAAACAAGGTGACAAGTTCCGTGAGTATGGTACTTTTTCGTTGATGTGCTTTTTCTGTGTCACTGCCCTCGGCGTATGAAGACTTAGTATGATAGTTGAGCTTATGGTTAATCATCTCCAGACAACTCGAGCATGTAACTTAGAAACCTCTTTGCTGATGCATTCTTATCATAAACATAGGCGTCGAATGCGTCGATTGGACGGGAGGTCAGATCAAGAATGATGATTCATCAGAAGATGTGAAGAACGTGGATCTGTCACAAGTGCATTACCTCTCGGGGCCTATCTCTGTAGAAGGAGCTCAACCTGGTGATCTTCTCAAGGTAGAGTTCCTGAACTTAGGTCCACTCGACGATGATGAGTGGGGGTTCACCGGCACATTTGCAAAGGAAAACGGTGGTGGCTTCTTAACCGATCACTTTCCTAAGGCAACAAAGGCTTGTTGGGACATTGATGGGATCTATTGTACAAGGTTTGTATCAACTATACTTGTGCGCCTCGACAGACTTGTTGCTTCTGTCACAAGCCACTCGACTAACTTGTTGCTTTCACACCCTGTCTCTCTCTTCGTGTTTATTCTGCCTTTCTGCTGTAGTCGCCACATCCCTGGAGTAAGGTTTGCAGGCCTCATACACCCCGGCCTAATTGGTACCGCACCAAGGTAAGATGCTCTCGTGATAATTACTGTATCATGATAATGTATTTACGTCTTTCTTCCAACACCTTCTTCTTATTGCGTCACATATGCAGTGCTGAATTGCTCAAGATTTGGAATGAAAGAGAGGCTTCTCTTGTGGCGGAAGAAGGCACAGATGCCGAGAAAACGCTTTGTGGCTGCCTAGCGACTCGACCTCTTGCAGTAAGTAACCAGTTGCAATACTATATATAGCTCCGCCGATGTAGTTGGACTGTTCAGACTAACACCTTATGGTACTGCACATTGTACACCCGACAGTGTCTACCAGAAGCAAAAGGAGCCATGCTAGGGAAACTTGGACATTTTTTGGAAAAAAGTGGAAAAGGTAAGCAAGGCATAGTAATATAGGTATTGCCTTATCCATACCCATCATCCATCACTGACACAGATATCGTACCCGAAGACAATGTGTGGGACATTATCGCCAGCGAAGCTGCAAGAACCGTGCCTGGTAGAGAAAATGGAGGTAACTGTGACATAAAGAACTTGTCTCGAGGCTGCACAGTCTACTTTCCTGTGTTTGTTGAAGGTGCAAACTTGAGTATGGGCGACATGCATATGAGTCAAGGCGATGGCGAGGTGTCCTTTTGTGGAGCAATAGAGATGAGTGGGTACCTCGATTTGAGATGCAGCGTCATCAAAGGAGGGATGAAGATGCTGCCGGCCATTGGTCCGTCTCCATTGAATGTTAATCCCATCTTTGAGATCGGGCCATTGGAGCCACGATACAGTGAGTGGCTCGTATTTGAGGGCATTTCTGTTGACGAAAAAGGAGTCCAGCACTACCTAGATGCTACGATCGCATACAAGATGGCAGTTTTGAAATGTATTAAGTACTTGTCTCAGTTCGGATACTCAGAGGAGCAGGTCTACTTGTTGCTCAGTTGCTGCCCATGCGAAGGTCGTATCTCGGGCATCGTCGACGTTCCGAATGCAGTCGCAACTCTTGCTATTCCCTTAGCAATCTTCGATCAAGACGTGCGTCCACCAATGGATTTGACTCATTTCGCGCAGGGTATCAAAGTTATTGATAGAGATGTTTGTATTTCAGAGGAGGGTGGCGCAGTTCCGTGCGACCCAAGGCTTTCGAGATAAGCCGGTGTAATCAATTTTGAGCTCACTTGTGAAGGATCTCATTTTTTCATTTTGTTAGTAATTTTTGATGTCAACGTTGTAGGAAGTCGGGAATTAATTCGTCCTGGTCATGTATAGCCATAGATTTTTGCCTTCGGCAACTAAATTTATCGTGGAACAAACATTGAAAGAAGCATCCTCATCCATCTATCCTGCAGGACATTCCATCCTCTAAAGAACATTCAAGCTCCCTTTCTTTCTGTCCTTTGGCAGTAATGCTCGAGAAAATAATCAACCAGAAGAATGATATCAGCGCAATGAACGCTATGCGTAGATGAACTGGGAACGTCAGACATTGCACTGGTCCCCAAATACTCCAATACTTGAGTAATAGACCGTTCTTCGTCACATCATCTTCATAGCGTGCTAACCCTTCACCAATAATGTATTGAAAGATGTCACTCTTGACCAAGTAGGCGACCGGCAAGCACACGAAAGGCGAAACGACAAGCATGTCAAATGCAACTTTGCTTATCACAGTGAAGACATCCGTTCCTTGACCAAATATTTTCGGAAAGATTTCATGAAATATTATCTCCTGAAGTGGGGAAAAATCCGGGTCGTCCACTTCCACAGAACATAATGACTGGTGTATTGATTGAAACTCAAAACTATGATGTAAGTTGTTATCGTGTTTTCTACATCCTAATCCTCCCCAATGTTTTTCATGCTCTCCAACGAAGCTCTGTGCCACGATTAAACAGTCAAATATTAGACGTATTTGGCAGCTCTGTGTGGTGCAGCTAGTGCAGGGAAATCACCAAATACTTCTCCATAAAGGTCGCTCTCTCCATCCTTGGTCAAAGACTTGAGCATCAAAGGTTGGTAAAAGTCTTCGCCTCCAGGAACTCCAGCTCCATGTCCTCGGTTGACAACAATACCTCCGAGAAGTGTTACCTCCGTAACTTCCTTCCAGAATTCATCCTTTGTTGTATAAGCATTGATTTCCGATCGCATCATTTCCCATACCAAGTCGTACATCTTGTTAGTCAAGAAGGTGATGGACTCATTGGATTGCTCTTGACCCTTGAGAGGATCCAATCTATCACTCAATTTTGCGATAATATACTCCTCTTGGAAATCTTTGGTACCCAGATAAGATTCGGCATCACTGCCCCCTTTCTTGCCCATGATGGCTTTGTAAGCGCCAATTCCAGCACCACAAGATGTGCTTATACTAGTTTGACCGACACGCTCGATCTGTCCAACAACTCCCTTGTCAGAAATACCAACATGAGGACCAAAAACGATGAAAATCTTCCCAGCGACAGGGGCATGGTGGATGAAGGCACCCATACCTGAAATACCCACAACCAAGGCATATGAGCCGGAAGATGAAAAGAAAAAATGCGACAAAATGAATGAAATGTCAATTGAACCATACCTGAAATACCCACAAAGGGCAATCCACCCAATCCACCCAAATTGAATACACTGACGAAAATGTTAGAAATGAGACAATATGAGTACATGTGTAGTTAAATTTTGAACGCAATGGTACTCACCCATCGGTGCCAAGCTTGTTTTGGAAATCTCCCACCAAACTTTCTGCGGTATCATTGATTTCGTCAGAGCAGAGACTTGATCCGAACAATGTATTGGCAGGTGTGTATCCTCTATCACGGAGTGCGGCAGACACGCGCAAGGCAATGGCTGAATTGGTTAGTGCACCAGGGAAATTCTTTCTCATGTTGGCTTCAAATGCGGATGCAGATGGAGCAGCGTTGGCAGGAGAGGCAAGACCAAGAGAAGGAGCTACGACAGCCATGATTGAAGAGAGAGGGGCCATGATACGAGCGTTACGAGTCGCCTCGTCGATGACTTGATCATCGGCAGCTGCTCTCAAAACATGGCTTTGCTTAGCTGATGTGGGTGGCGCAAAGGCTGCCGATTCCAACGCCAAGTTAGCACAAAGAACGAATGCAAATGCTTTGTTTAGACGGATCATTTTCCGGAGATAGTATTGGGGTTGTCCAGTGTGTCTCGTGAGTAATACGAGAGAGGGTTTCACCATGCTTGGAGGAAAGAAGCCATATATTGCAGCAGTGATGTCAGTGGGCAATCTTGCTGACGTCGATATGATGCAGGGGAAGCTACATAACTTAGGGTATGTAAGCATGTAGGTACTACTTCATAGGGTAGGTACTAATTCACCGCCACCATTCATCATGCACTCGATTATCTCGATTCATTTCTGATTTCAGGACATCCTGTGCAAAACCATCAGCGTTGCAACGAAGAATATTCTGCCTAAGTCACAGCTTCCATTAGAACAACTGTAGATCTCAACGTTTATTATCCTTCAACCCGTTAACTTTTCAAAGTAACATAACACAAAGATGAGGCCGCTGACTGAAGACGAAACCAAAACCCTCTTCCAGAAATTAGCAGAGTACATGGGTCGATCAGTGGAGCGTCTCATAAATAGAAGCGATGAACGACACTGCTTCAGACTGATCAAAGATCGTGTCTACTATATCAGTGAGTCAGTAATGAAATCTTCAACATCAATCAACAAAGACAGTTTACTCCACTGCGGGACATGTCTGGGAAAGTTCACAAAGAGTGGGAAGTTCCGATTACACATTACAGCACTTGACTACCTTGCACAATACTCAAAGTACAAGGTTTGGCTCAAGCCATCTGCTGAAATGTCGTTTCTCTACGGTAATAATGTTCTCAAATCTGGACTTGCACGAATTACTGAATCGACTCCACAATATGCGGGTGTGGTAGTGTACAATCTTGCTGATATCCCACTTGGTTTTGGAGTGGCGGCTCAAACAACAGATGCATGTAAAGAGTTAGATCCTACGGCTAATGTGGTTTTGCATCAGGCTGATGTAGGTGAATTCTTGAGAGGCTTAGAAGATGACATGTTTTAGGTTACAACTAAGATGTAAAAGTTCATTCGTGATGATTCTTGAGGTCACTTCTTACATACTTGGTTTGCACTGATTTGGGAACACACTTTGTTAATTGCGTCTTCTAAAAAGTCAACTCGAAGACTCATCACCTTTTTTATCTCTTCTGCAGTTAAATTTGTGTCATCACCACCGTCAATTTTGTATGCAAACATCAACCAATCCGACGGTTTCTCAAGTTGCAAAATGGAGACGGCTTGGTTGACTCGATTGAACTGTGTAAGTATGGTGGATGTGTTGGATACTGCGTCGATATCTCCTCGAAGCACTAGGCCGCAGTATGTGTTTTGCAGCAAACGGACTTGTTTTGAAAGAAGCAGTGCTCCCCAATCATTAAATTCTTTGGTTCTTTCGCTTTTGAGAAGCACACTCAAAATGATTTCAGTCGACTTCAAGCTCATCTCTTCTGCCATTTGTAATACAACTGCAGCATCACACTTATCACGCCCAACCTCTTCAAATATCTGCGACCTCCTTATAGGGGCAATGATCTCTGCTTCTAGTCTTTCTTCATCCTCCATACTTCGAAAAGAGGAGGCATTCAAATAGTACACTTCGTTTTCAACGAAAAGTCTCAAGTTTTGAAGACATAGTTTTCCATCACAATCGAACAGATCATCCGCGCCACACACATCCGATACTAGTGTGCGGACTCGTTGCTTGAGAAGGTTGTGATACGAGCGTGCGTGGGATGCCAGTTCATCTCTAGCGAATGTGAGCATTGATGTCTTTTTCGCATCGCTGATATCTTCGTCCCCTTCCAGTTGTTCGTCAACTAATTCAGAAAAGAGGGTAGACAACGCCTGGCATGAATTCTCTGAAGCAACTATACCATTAAGGCAACACATCTCGGCATCAATTCTCGTTTGTAAGCTGTGTACTTTTCTCCCTCCACCAAGCGTCCCCCAAAGTGCTGATGAAATACCTCCAGACGCCGGGGCGCTCTTCAGTCCAGTCCTAGCATGATCGTTTTTTCCATCATGTACATCACCATCGTCGACTGCGTCCAATAAGGCAGCAGCAAATGCGTTTTCTGGTTTGGTTTTAGCTCCCTGACCTGCATGGTGTTGGTTGTCTTGCACATCTGGAGGCTCTCCTATGCAACCGACCCCTTCGATGAGAGCTTGATATACATTCTTCACGCTCTCACCCGACATGCCGCTGCCCGGATCAACGCCCCACACTTCTGTTACCCAATGCCCAACTGTCCACACCGCCCTTTCACTTCTAGTACCAGCTGCTCTATCTATGGCCCTGACGCATACGAAATGAGCGTCCTCGACAATGCTGGGTACCTTCAGTGACGGTCGACCCAGCTCAATTAGTTGCGGCGTAGCAAGTGACAGAGCTTGGTTAAATTGAAGCGTGGCAAGTCTTGTCTCAAACGTAGAATAATGCAGTGATTGTTCAGTAAGTAAATTTCGCAGTTCACTACCACTGCTTTCTTTGTTCGAATCATCTCTCAAGACCGTCTGCCGAGAAAATGTAGAGTATCGCGACAAAACTTGGCACAAGAATGCCATTTCTTCCAAAGACGATTCTATAGATAATAGATCCGCCGCCTCTTGCCGCTCATTTCCATTTTGTTCCAATATTGAAATGCCTCGTTGGTCGGGTCTAAACCAGGCGCCGATGGTGACTGCTAGTTTCTGTGCTTCATTGTCAAGCATTTCAATTGTTTCTTGACACATTTGTTGTAGTAGAGAAACAATGTCCTTATCACTTTGTTGAGATGAAATAAGCCCATCTCTCCATGCAGCTAGTGGTTGAATCAAACTACTTGCTTCACCTAACAACACAGTAACTGCCTGTGCATGTGGTTGTGCTCTTGCTGTAGTAACACTTTCTTCTACTGGCGCATTGCCATCATCATTATTTATATCAATGTCGTATTGCTGCCGTCTCCTATCCTCTTCCAATAAATCTGACACAAAACAATTCTGACTTGTTGCTAACTGTCTCAGTTCAGCAAGAGATGATATTGCAGGTTTGGAACGAGACCGTAAACATCTCCTCTGATATTGACAGTAGGCATCTATTATTGAATCAGGTGTGATGACTTCTTCATCATCGTTTTCATCGTTTGTCTTGCTCACCTCCGATGGAATAATTGTTGTTCGCAAATGAGCAACTCTTAATGATAACTCTGCTAATCTTGCCATACAAGATTGAACAACTTTGCTTTCTCCTCCAACAATATCATCGATTGGTCCAGAATCATTTGATAGAGAATCAGCCTCTGTCAACTTTAAAAAGTGCTGTCCGATAAAATCAGCTTTGGCAATACAAGTGGCCGCCATAAGGAGATACACATTTTCCTCCTCACTATTCAGTTGTACATTGTTGCTCTGTTCTAGGTTGACCAAGCCAGAATCTGCCAGTTGATTTACCAATATGTTTACTGCTGCATAGCATTCTTCTAGGCAATGCAAAGATTCATCCGCTATTTCCGCATCTGAGTAGTCTCTACTATCGTTGTGTGCCGATGACCCGTTATTTTCATCCTCTAATAACACTTTTACATAAGGGAGCAAATACCGCCGCGATTCCTCTATAGTTACTTGGCAGTTTTGAATCTTTTCCATGATGGATTCTACCCCAATTGGATGGCATGGCGAGAGCTCTTGTTGGTGATCCATTTTGTTTGGTCACACGACGAGCTACGCGAGTATTCGGCATCGATATTTTTTTGATAGTAAGTGTTATGTTTCATCAGATAGCGTTGAAGTTGATTTTTAGTGGGTGGAAAGTTTGCCCATTTACGGGCGATTATGCCCGTGAACGGCCCCCCTTTCATTTGTTTCATTGTTCATTATTCCTTTTACTCGCTCATAAGTATAATGCTCATTTCATCGAATATTTACTTCTTGTTACTAAAATTATAGATGTAATAGAGCAGGAATGACTTCAAATTTCAATGCCCACTGCTGTGAAAGAGTGAAAAAGGCTAAGGCAAGGGAATTGAGAGATACATGCTATTATACATCGTCATGTCAAGCATCGTCACTTGCGAATTGTTGCCTTATCAAGTGTCTCTCCATCAATATACTCCACACCTGACGGCAAAGGAGGTATCTTCCCACCGCCGTTGGCATCATTGGAAGTCATGGGCAACCCCAACCTTTCCTGTCGCTGATCAAAGATAATCCTTCGAATTTGTGCTTGTGTCTTCTCATCATACGTTTCAATATGCCGCGATGAATCTACCATTGTCGTATCAATTAGAGGTTTATCACCAGAAAGGACGATTTCCCACCAAGTTTTTTGTACTTTGTCCAGTGTTAATTGAAGAGTCGTCATCGATTGCGATTCTGATGATTCGATCGTCCATGTACACTCATCAGGCCTAATTCTAGCAAAGAACATCCCCTCTAGTGGAGGAAAAGATGTATTGTCGCCATCTTTCCTCTTGACGGACAGAGAATGGGCATCGATTTTAACATTTAAATCTTTTGCACGTGTGCCAATGGGGATTGGACAATGGACTGTTACTTCTTCTAATGTTTGTGTCCATACATAGCGAGATGTAGATCCACCGTTTCCAATTGGAATTTGTTTTCCGTCGTCGGTGTAGCGAACTGTAGATTCGGTTGTGTTGCATCCTTTGCTGGAAGGTTTTGTGGTGGCTGCATCGGTAATCTTCTCTTTGTCGTCCTTTCCGGGATTGTCTTTAATTTTTTGATCCGTAACTGCACTCTTTTTTCCATTGTCAGATTTTGCTTCAGCCTTTGCCTTCTTCGACACAACAACTGTTTTAGTTTCATTTGTCGCATGTGAGGCGCCACTAACTTCTTGTGTTGATGGACTTTTACTTGTTGGCCCAACTCGTCTCAACGGGAATTGTCGAAACGACGCCAACAAAATCTGCTCTGCCTGACCTTCTTTAAATCCTACATTTCTTCCAACAGCAGACGTAGACGCTCCCGCCCCATCTTCCTCAGGAAGGATACAATAGAAATCAGTACGGCGATGCAAGAAGGAGAAAAATGCGGTGAGCAGTTTAGGCAGTGATCCATTGGCTAGTTGTGCCATTGCAATTAGAGGACCTTCGAACTTTTGAAGTTCTGCAGGGGTGAGCAGGGGTGCTCCTTGGGGATAGGGGATGCTCATGATGAATACAGTACGTGCTGTGGTGTTATAGTTTAGCGTTGCGTGCGCTGGAGAGAGAATTATCTTTATGCTGATGAATTATTGTGGTTGTCGATTTTTTCACAGTTCACATCATGTCTTGGGCTTGGCGTGGCATATATGGTGATGTTGCTTTGTGGCATGTGCTCCTTCATCGTCTGTGACACGTGTCGGCTCGGCGTGTATCAAGTCTTTATGTTTTGAAATGTGCGATACAGCCTTCATCCACATATCATAATAACTTTCGAAGATAATACATCATTACATCGACATTATTGCATAGAAGAACGTGTTTTATTACCCACTATTTGCCGTGATGTTGAATTCATTGCTTAGAGGAGCCCCAGCAGTGGCAGCACGTAAACTTACCGAAACAGGCGCCAAGGCTCTGACATCACCAACTGCCGCTTCATCAGCTACCCTTCACCGCATATACCACACCACACAATCGGCCTCCTCTCCTGACTGGCATGGAACCACCATTGTATGCGTGCGAAAAAATGGCCGCGTCTGCATGATGGGTGATGGCATGGTCTCCATGGGATCAGTCATTGTCAAACCCAACGCGAAAAAGATTCGTCGTATTTATCCCAAAACTGTTGGTGAGGAGCGGGCGAAACAACAACTAAATACAGGTAAAGCTGGTGAAAATGACATTGAGAATGAGGGAACAATTGTCGGTTTCGCAGGAACTACTGCCGATGCATTTACGTTGCTAGAACGATTAGAGGGTAAACTGGATGAATACCCAGGTCAGCTGGCAAGAAGCTGTGTAGAACTAGCCAAGGGATGGAGAACGGATAAATATCTGCGACGGCTAGAGGCATCATTACTTGTGGCAGACAAAAAGGCCTCTTTTGAAATTACAGGAAATGGAGACGTACTTGAAAGTCATGACGGGGTGTTGGGCGTGGGAAGTGGTAGTAACTTTGCCATCGCCGCAGCAAGAGCACAGATGGATAATCCAGATTTGTCGGCTGAGGATGTTGCCAAAAAGGCAATGAAAATTGCAAGTGAGATGTGTATTTACACCAATGATCAGTTTACAATGGAATCTTTGGCGATGGAAGAGGAGGGTAAAGACGCCAAGGAATGAGGAGTTGGCCACGAGTACAATACAGCGTTTGCAATGTCGATAATTCAACAATCGACAACAGAATTGGGAACAAGAGTAATACGTTGAATAACTAGACAGATTTAATGACAAGACCATTCGCCGACAACAACATATCACCGTTCACATGATTTATTTTGCTCCAAGTGCAGCACTAAAATGGTTCCAAGTCACTCCTTCTTCTCCACCAGAAATCACCTTCATTTCCTTTCCCATTCGATGCCTAGTTAACTTCTCCTTGTCACCAGCAAGAATATCAAACAAAGCCGCAGCAGCACTCTCATCTTCAATAACAGCAGCAGATTTAGCCAAGAAAGGTCCGCCCAACGGAGGTACGAATTCCATATTGATGAGTCTCTCTACGAACTGTTCCTTCGTTACCGCAGGTCCGTCTGTAAAGATATCCGTACTCCATTTCGTTGTGTGTTCTTTACCCGATCCGAATGCACGATGATCGTAAGTGGGAATCCATTTTGGCCTCGCAGATGATTGATCCGCCATTCTATATCCACCTCCTGGTTCGCGATATTCACAATCTGAGCAAGCAGAGTAGCAGCACATGCCCGCCGATGCATCAAGCATGATGTACTTTTCGGCTAGTCTTCCAAACAACTTTACAGCTTCTTTAGGGTCTGTTGCTATGACAGCAACGTCACTACTTGCTTCGGCGACATCGGCTTGTAGAGATGATGATTTGTGAGTGCCAGAAAGGCATAGTGATGGAGAAAATGCCGAGGCACTATTGATGAGGCATAACGAGCCGATTACTTTGATAATCTTCATGATAGAGTGTATATATGTTGTTCTGAATTACCTTAAAGGAGATAGTAATAAGATAGAACAAATATGGGCGAGGGGCGAGGGTGCTTTCTCTGCGTCATCGTCACACCCCTCAAAAAAAGCCCATAATTTTCCGCGAAGCCGGAGGGGTGGGTGCTCACGCGTTGGTGATATGGTAGATGATTTCAGAATCCTCTATGGTAGAGGATCCCCGTCAGAATCCTAGGATTTCCTTTCTTTCGATTTCAGAAAATCCACGGATTCTGCAGCAAAATTTGTGAAGTCGAATATATGTAGTGGAATGGAATGGCAATAAGGGCAACTATCAGGCAAATATCGACCACAACCAAATAAATACAACAACACAAAATGAATAGGGGGAGAGTGGAGATTGAAGGGAAAATTTGTCAGGGAAAGGCTCGGACGGACAAGTACTACTAACTCTGTCTTTTTCTGGATTTGGCAAGTTGTTCCGTATCTCTCTATCACCCACCAACTACAACCATCATAATATTATTATGTCGGCACCAACCATCCGGGGAAAAGAGAAATGTTTTCATTTGATTGTAGGCTAACATGGGTGGTAAACAACCATCTTCGCCAACATAACAACTAGCAACAGCAACAATAAACTTGTTATCTGATTGTACTCTAAGATGAGGTGTTTTAGAAATGATGATGTCAAAGATGCGGCGCTTACAGGCTGCAAGTCATTCTGACATACGACGGATTCACAGCTATCATAGATTGAGAGTATACATTTCAACCAATACCCCAAAAGAAGAGAAATTAAATAAATGGTATCAGCATCAGATAACCAAGGCTCGTGACGCTTCGCCTAGGAGGGGGGTTTCTTACAATGGTGGCAATACCCTCGGTCCAAAGAAAGTATGGACAGCAATATTAATATTGGCAGTAAATGGCATTATTTCTATACATCATGTAAAGCAACAAGTACCGAGGGAAAAGAGCGCTGCATCATCAGCAGTAAACGTAACGAATAATATAGAATACTGCGAGGGCAGCAACAGCACTACGAATTAGAAAACGGTCACAAACATGAGTATCAGTACGTAATTATATCGCATGTGTGAACAACCAAGTACAAACAACATGTACGTAAACAGCTTCGATCTTATTTATTCTACACATGCTCGCAGTTACCATTACAAGAACAACTGCAAGAGCATTTGGATAGGTGGGGAGAAAAAGTGTGATCGGTAGTTTCAATCTATCATCTATTTTTTTACATCACAGATAAATATGCAATATTCATGAACTGAAGTAGTTTCAGTCAGGTTGTTGTTGCAACCCCAGATAAAACCCCACAAAACCCCATAAGAATAACTTTCTCTTTACACTGGCAAACAAGCAGTAGAGTTCATGTACAACCCCCAAAGGTCATCCAGGCCCGTGCCTGTCAGAGCTGGCCAAGTAGATTCATCCGAATAGGTCCCATCTCTAAACACACTGATCAAATCTTCCAAAACAAACATGTTGTTGGCAAGCATCCACTTCACAAAGGCAGCGGTGACACCATACCCATCCGTGTACCACCCACGATCGTAACATTCAGGAAGCGACCATGAATTACCCATAGTTTGATCTACACCAGTCTCGTCCCTAATGAAATCAGCAAATCCTTCGATAAAGTAGCCAGGAATATTTTTCCATGCTTTTTGTGCCACATGTGTAATTTCATGGACAGTTACACCTGCTGTATCCAATGGTATATCCTTGAGATAAGGGCCTCTAAGAGTAACCTCATCCCCGACAGCCCACGCAGGATTTCCATCTGTTTGGTTGTTTACGAGAAGAAAAACTTTCTTGGTCGCATCGGGACTGTAAACATCAACAATGTGGGGGTAGTAGCTGAAAAAGGCACTGGTAATTGAGGCAAGAATGCTGGGATCGATGTCTTCATCATTCGTCAAGACTAAGGAGAATCCCGAGTTTTCAAGAGGAGAAGTTTCGAATACGGTAGGAGGGGTGGTGGTAATACCTTCCGTTCCTACACAATATTCAGGACCCATTCCACACCATCCGAACGGAGAGCAGCATTCGCCATTCGCACAGATTCCATTACCTATGTTTCCACCGTCACAAGTTCCGTCAGAAGTATCCATGCTCAAATTAAAATCTGCCATCCATTGACTAGGGGCTGTGAAGCTTTCTTCGTTGAGCGCTGAGTTATCCTTCAAAGCGCCCTCAGCTCTTGCAGCACGAAGGCTGTGCTTGGCTTGCACATGATGAAGCCGATTGGAAGCCATCAGCAACGAAATAACAGCCAGTGTGAGTTCGATTTTCATTTCGGAGAGTTGGAAAAAATTAAGACAACAATGAAGCAAAGGTTGCTCTCTATCTCTGAGACTTCTCTTTGCGAGGGTTCCTTCTTTTTCGTAGATGCGGTGCGTTTGTTTTTGGATTTTATGAGCTCAGCCTCTTCTCCTCCTCTCTTTTGGTCTTACGACTTCGTCTTGTCCGTGCACGTTCGTTTGTTGTTCTTGTCAAAACAAGAGCAAGATCAGAAAGCGCTAACGTTTGGTGATACGACTCGTACCCTACTTAGATACAATAAGTTTAAGCGTTAAATCGGCGCGTGAGAACCGGTTGCGTAGAAATTAGTACGATGTTACGGTAGGAATGCAACACTACTGTGTCACTATGTGACGACATAAAGTGAAGACCATTGTCACTATGATGATGTGTTGGGGGTGCGGGCTAGAAGTAGATAAGGAGATCCACCGCAGTAAGAGCTAGTAAGAGCCAGCCGAATAGAATATGAAGTCAGGTATTACTATATAATTATCACCCAATCTGATCCCTCGTCGCAGTTGTGTTGTTTAAGTGGACAGCGTTCAAGCGGGCTCCAGTGTAAGGAGCCAATATAAGAACCAAAAGCACAAAGAACCATAAACCACAATAGCCATCAGCCACCACAACACCACTCCCTAGAGCAACCGTTGTAACAATAGTACTCAAACCATGACGAAGAATTCTATGGCCACGCACCTACACCAGGATTCCTCAAAGACCAATGGCGAACAAGGAGGAGAGAACTACAACATATTCCGGGACTCTCTCCTAAGGTACTGTGGTTATGCGAACGAAGTTGGAGAGAGTTTTCGCTATCTATACCCGAAATTAGTTGCCCCATCCTACGCGGTTGCATTTGGATACTGTCTTGCTGATTCTATTTCTGCTGGTTATCATGTAATGTCCGAGAAGGAACATTTTTGTGATGAAGGATCAAGCAGCAGGGAGAAACGTGCCGCGATAGCAGTGTTTGATACTTTGCTTTGGCAAAGTTTGGCAAGTGTGGTAATTCCAGGTGGGGTCATTAACACAATTGTAAGAGCAGCAAGATTTACTGTAGCTCGAGCAGTTGGGCTTCCTCTCATAGTGACGAAGTGGGCACCAACATTTGTGGGGTTGGGCTCTATTCCTGTCATAATAACGCCTATAGATGACTGCGTGGACTTTGCACTTGACAATTCGACAAGGAAATTTCTTTAGATTTAAGATACTCTCACAACAATCAGATTTTATGTATTATTGAATTGGCATTCAAGGTTCTGCGATGGCATTGGTGGACTATCTCCTTTGGGAGTGTGGCTCTGTTCGATCTCCGAAAGTATGCGACTACGTAGCTTCTCCTGTGTCATGCTTAGACGGTGGGCGGCATCACGATCTGGCCGAGGACTGATTTGCGTTATGTCAATGTTCAGCTCGTTCAATAGGCTTGTTATCTCATCGTTGTACCCATCTGATGACAACGGATTAGTCTTAATCAGGACTAGAAGCGTCACAAGAGCTTTTCTTCGTCGACTCCTCTCGGCTTCGCCGATGGAAGCAGAAATCATTGCTTCGCTCACAATTCTAGCACTGTCACCATTGCCATGGAGTATATTATTTGGAACTTCCTTTACAAGATCCAGTGCCAATTTTGCCACGTTCTCCTTGGAGAATCTCGGCGACCAGTTGGTAGCTTGATCTCGATCATGACGACATGTTTGAACGGAATCATCAATCTTTTCAATCAGACTAAGATTAGGTGTTGGAACGGGACTACGAGGACTTCGTGCAGTGCTTAGATCCGCCGAACTCCCTCCTTGTTTCAGCAGCAAGTTCAACAATTCACGGTGCAATCCCAAATCTTCATCTTCAGCCTGCTTGGGTTTTGGTGTGAGAAGAACCAATCCACTGAACATCACGATAATCCCGAAACAAAACCCTCCCCATTGAGACGCATCAAAGCTTTCGAATTCCTTGAAAAAAATTCCTCCGGATACGATAGCGAAGAGAATGAAGCTGCACTGTAGCAGAGGTATGATGAACAGCGGATCAAACGTTTCAAGAGCTTTACTTAAACGCTGAAGCCAAATCACCACCGTCATAAACCAAATGACAACCGTCATGTATGTGAACCATTCACGAAAGATGTTCTCATAGCCGCTCGTGTGGACAGCAAGAAGTTCAGCTAATATTTTGGCCTGAACTACTGATTGTGTTCCGAAAAGGGCACTCCAGATGCTGTAAACAAAAGGCATGATGACCGCTGAGTGTTTGATGGGTCTGCCGCTTTTCTGCCGCGATTCAAGTCTTGTGTAGATAACGTGAAGAACTACGAGGAGAAGAATCATTAGAGCCAAATAGGCCAGATAGACTGGGTTACAGTAGAGAGTTTTCATCTCGCTTGTAGTCAGCTTGAGAGTTTCCTTTGAACTGAATTGCACAGCCTAAAATGTAGATGTTTGATGTGGAAAGATTGAGATTCAGCAGTGAGAACGAAGTCATTCACGTCCTTCAAAACTCACCATTACAGTCCCAGTCACTGTTAATATTGTTCCCGCGAGCATCGTCTCTGTGATTTTTGCCTTCAAGAGGAGCTTGCCCAATACGAGGTTCGTCACAAATTGAACGCTTTCCAGAGATGCCAGCATGGACTGAGCTGCAAACGCATAACTTGCGAAGTTGAGCAAGCTCCCAGATACAAATATGATGGTGCCCACAATCCATGTGATAGAATCGATTGGATTCCTTTTAACCTTGACGAGTTCAAACTCCGATTGCGATTCATCGTGATTTTCGAATGGCGCAGTCTTGACGGGTGACATCCATGGCGCTCTTCGTGATGGCTTCTTCGGAGAACTGATTCTTGAAGTCAATCGCTGCTCTTGTTGCAGAGATTTCAAGCCGAGCGATTGAAGATTGTTGCCAGTGTTAATAGCAACACTACCTAGTATGCCTAGCGTTATGCCAAGGGTCCAATTTTCCGAGGACATGCTGCTCGGGTAAGTACGCACAACTCAAGGGGCAACAATAGTACCAATGAAAAGGGATTTTAAATTTTGTGACAAGATTGTCTTTTGATATTCAATGTGTAACAATAATTGCAAAGTAAGAATGAGGACAGTAGCCGACAATTTATCCCAATCTTGCTAAATTTTTGTTGATTGTAATTGGCTTTTGTTCATTCCTTTTTACGGATGATATTGATCCTGTGCCTGGTGTCTAGAACGTTCCTGTGCTGAGATTGGGAGAAAATCAAGCCCCGCTATGTGTAGTTTCACTCAACCAGAAGCCTGGTCTACACCTACACCTTAAACCTCATGCGTATTGAGGGCCAGTGAGCCGGAAAGAGTGAGAGATGAGGCGACGACATTGCTTTCTGCACTTTAACTTTACTACGAACTTCTTCTACAAAATTCAAACTCAAACAATAACCAACAACGTTCTCAATGTCTCTCTCTAATCAATATGAACACCCTCTGGAAGTCCATATTCTTCTCTATTACGATCAGATTCATTGGAAGAAATTACCTCCCCAACAGCAAGCGAAGCCCCAGCCACGGCCAATGCAGTCACGCCAGCTCGTGGATTACCAAGTGCCAACAACGTTGCTCCTCCTATTACTGCAACTGTTGCCACCTTCTCTAACAGTTTATATTCTGCATTGGCATGGCAGATTGACTCTCTAGCAGAAGAGGCAGCATGACGTACATGAGTTGATGCATTTCGTGCATGAACATCGGCTTGGTCACGAACACGATGAGTTTCATCTGTAATATTGGAAAATAGATTTTGTATGGATCGATTGATGTGTTTGACAGAGTTGCGTGTTCTTTGACGGAGCTGATGTTGATTGTCAATATTTTGAAAAGTATTCTCGATGAAGTTCCATGTATTTCGTAATGGATCGTTTGAATTATTGTTTGAAGCGTGTTGCGGAGGAAGAGGAGTGAAGTCTTCTTCATCCTCAATAATATTATGATTGTCACTTGCGACAGACTCGGCATCCTCTTCTTTCATTTCCAAATCATTCTTCAGATTTGGTAGCTCTGTGTCAGCCATGGCTACGTTGCTAACACACTTGCTTCTCCCGGCTGTGCTTGTACTAATGTTTGATTCGCTTTCATCCTGTCTATTTTCGACGTGATGTTCCTTGTTAGAATTTGCATCGGACGATTGTGCTACTGCTGCGTCATCTTTACTTTCAGCTGTCTCGAAGGTAGCAGCAGCGGTAGCTGTCGTGGCTGCGATGGGACTTGGTTGTTCAGACAACTGCAAATCAGTTGGGGTGATGTCATGACTGTTTAGAAACTCCCACTCCTCCTCATTCTCGTCGCTTCCGTCATCATAGGGAGTGTGACTATTGAGAACCATGATGCAATTTTGTCTTCTTAATCAATTATAATCATAATTTATGAGCGCTTGCAGATTGAGCGTTGTGTTACTCGTTTTGATGAGGATATGATGGATAGACATGCTTTATTTCGGCTTCGGGTATATGCACGGTGCACGGCTCACTCGAGCTCGAAAAAAACGAAGTCAAAACCTACCTACCTCTATTCGTGTACATAGAGTACCTACTTCTGGTACCAGTAAGCTGTCTACCAATCTACCAATCTCCCGCACGACAACACTAGATATGTATGCATCAGCAATACAGACAGAGCAGATGAGCAGAGATTGAAGATGATAATAGCACTTAGACAACAGCAGTGTTAGAATAGGTGTTAGTATTATTGTACAAAAGAAGATGCCAACGATAACAGCAGCAATGAAGAAATTTTCACCTCTTCTGCTGGCTTTACTATCTTTGATAATCATAGAATTATCATGTGCTTTCTCTCAGGCCAAGATTAGTACTGCCACTCATTCGTCTGCTTTTAATCCAACCAAAAAAGTAACATCCAAAATAAGCTTATCGGCATTATCTTCGCGAGAATCCGCAGCCAATAAAAGTATTGAGCTTCAGCCGGTACGAAAAGTGGCTATAATCGGCTCAGGTATTTGTGGATTATCATTAGCCCATGCTCTATGCAAATCAAAAGAGATTGAAATTAATATTTTCGACGCCCGGACTGAGTTGGATGAACGAATCGGTTCGGGAATTCAACTTACCGGGGGGATGGCAGCTCTACGTGAGATATCACCACAGTTGTATAGGAATGTAGCCGATGCGTGTTTACCGTTGGAACGAGTCGTTTCGCGATGTATGCCCTGGTTTGGCAATAATGGTGAACCGTGGAAACTGTTGGAATTGGATATACAAACGGCAATTCGTAGTAGTGGTGTTGAAGAGTTGATAACGGAAGACGGCGAAGTGCTTGCCTATACAATTTTACGTGGAACGCTTCAGCGTATACTTCATGAAGAGTTGATGACGGAACATGATATTCAAGTACAATTTGGGAAACGACTGGTTGGCCTCAACTATTCTGATTCAGACTGTGGAATAAATTTGCATTTTACCGATGGGAAGAGTTTGGGCCCATACGATCTTGTGGTTGGATGCGATGGAATTAAATCTATCGTCAAGGACTACGTAAACACAGGAAAGACATTATCTTCAAACGATAGTGTAGGAAATAAGGGGCCATCGTCTGCAATTTACTCGGGGATACGAATCACTTTCGCCATTCAAGAGGGGGACGAGTCTGATAGAGATACAGTAACTGGGGCACAATTTTCGCAATTCTTTGGAAATGGTGCTTATGCGCTTACATCTATGTATGGTGCTGGCAAAGGGAAGCCGCCTGCAAAGGGAGCATTCTTAATCTACGGTGAGGAACAATATTTGCATTTTTTCATTTTACATGCAGCTCTTGTGATTGACGATCTCAACCTACTCTGGATACACCCCCTCCACTCTGGCGCTCAATAGGAGATGAAGATTACATTGGACCATTCCCTAAAAGAAAATCAGATACTGATACGAAACCTTTGGGTGAGAACACTGACTGGACGCAAGACAACCGTGTCACGAAAGATCATGCAGAGGAATGTATGGAAATCTTACAAGCAGCCTCGATACAAAGTGACGACATCACTAAAATTGTGGATAAGTCGGACAGATTCTTTGATCTTGGAGTTTACTTCCACAATCCGTTTACATTGAGTGGTTGGATGCGTGAGTTTTCAAAGCCTAACTCAGGTTGGTTTAGCGGCGGTAGGACGTCCAAATACGCAGTATTAGCTGGAGATTCAGCGCACGCGATGCCTCCGTTCTTGGGACAAGGAGGGAACCAAGCGATTCAAGATGCCGTTTGCCTATCTTCCAAAATATTCCAATATAACTCACAATTCCAACAATCGACAGAGACGGATAATGTCGACTTGAGAGTGCTATTAATGGAGTACGAGAACCGTCGATGGCTGCCCACAGCTAGTATCACTGCAAAATCAGCGTTACTTGGGTATTTGGAGGCTGGATCGAGCTTTTTCTCAAACTTTAGAGATGTCTTTTTCTTCTTGATGGGCAAGCTGGGAGTAGCAGAAAAAGTCTTCATGGATAGCGCAAAGCCGAAGCTGTAGACATAATATTGTGAACCAAACTGCGTTGCTATGCTGGTAGTTACGTCATTGTTCCCATGGAAGCTTCTATTTGCTCCAGATCATTTGATAAAGACGCCTCATCTTGAGCCAGAGAAGCTCCTTCCACGTCAGTGGTAGGAGAACCTCTTCCTTGTTCACTATTTTTTCTGATAATTGCATTTTTCACTCCGCCAATAATCGCCCTATCTACGTCATCATCCTTCTGTTTTTGTCTGTACCTTCGAAGTAACCGCCGGTCCGCTGAGTCAAGATAAGATGTCGGAGCATTGATCACATGCAGAAGACTAGTCGGAAGGCTATTTTTAGATCCCTTTGCTCCCTTGGCTTTTCTCCTCTCATTGACGGGCATCTTCTCTTGATGACGTGGCTGATGTTCTTCAAAA
Source organism: Skeletonema potamos (assembly GCA_036940105.1). NCBI lineage: Eukaryota > Bacillariophyta > Thalassiosirophyceae > Thalassiosirales > Thalassiosiraceae > Skeletonema > Skeletonema potamos. The sequence goes on from JALLBJ010000103.1 coordinate 27,170, forward strand.
TAACTCTCATCGAGACTTTCACAAACATCCACTCTTTCTATCTCAGAATGTCTCTTTACCTCTGCCATTTCGGTTGCCTTTATTATATTGAATAGGTAAGGCGATTGATGTTCATCCCACTCGCTGTTGTCAAATTGCTGATTTGCAATATCACTTATCTGGTCCCTGTAACGGAAAGGGGACGCATGTTCACCGTGCTCACTATCATTCATAACAGGGTCGTCATAGTGGTGCTTCTTCTTGACATTGGAAACTTTTTCAGTCTCCTTTCTACCAAAATCACGATACTTTGGACTGTATTGATCGCAGTGATCATATATTTGCCGGCCTGAATTCTTTCTGACTACAACACGTCTCTTTTTGAGGCACCTACCTGTGAGTAGCATTACTGCGAACATGGTCACAAGTACACCAACTAATACATATGTTCGCGTTTGATGTCGCATTGAAGCTAATGATTGTTCTACTACAGGAGCAACTTCTCTTGGTTTGAAACTTCCATCTTCATTCAGCACATCAAAGCAGAACGTACCGCCGTATTCATCTTCATCATCAGGTGTTATTTCGCATGCACATACTCTCTTGGACGAATTAGGAACTGACACCATTTCACCATTACCAATCTTACACGCATCGTTAGCAATATAGTTCATGACTTCATCGTACATGAAAAAAGATGTGGCGAAATTAGGTCCAAAGTCCCCTTGATTGTTATACAAGCAAAGTGTTGAGTTCGAGACACAGCTGGGAGATGTCACTGAAAGACACGTCACACCCTTATTTTCATCGTGGTAAGTTGTCGACATCGGGAGTTTTGTTTCGAATAACTTGTCAACCTTCTCGGGATTGTTAGTTTCTGGCGTCAACTCAAACACTGTGGAATTGTCCCGATATGAAAAACTGTATTCCACCCCATCTTTGTTGGAAACTATTTGATTCTCAAATCCACCAATAGCATCGTCAATAGAACACTGATCTACTTCTCGTGCCCACAAGTCGAAGAATTGCAAAACGGAGACACACCAATCAGACACAACTTCTCTATTGTCACCTGATGTTAATCACAATCATCTACAATTAGCTCTACGAGTGGAATAGTAATAAAAAAATTTCATTGCGAAAAAGTCTGCACTTACATTTTGGTAAATGTGGATTGTCACAGCAACCAGAAGGGCGGGTTTGGGTGTCATCGAGTGAAAAGTGCAGCATCAGGCCAACATCAGCCTTTGCAATTTCTTGTAAACGATGTGTATACCCCGCGATGGCTACGATTGCGCGAAAAATACCTGTAATGCGTTGAGAGGCATATGTCAACATGAATGCGCCGTTGTTCCAACCTATTCCATAAGTTAAGCTTGGATGCAAAAAGCTGAACTCTTGAGTGAGTTCTTGTTTGAGATAGGCCAGAAAATTCACGTCGTTTACATCACCATGCTTTGCAGCTCCACAACAATCTCCCGCGTTGAAACTAAAATCTTTGCCCTCTGGCAAGACAAGTACAAAATGGTTAGCATCGGCATATGGGATGAATGCCTCCAATGATCTTGCGTCTTCTTTAAATGCGTGTAGAGCGAAGACAAGCGGGAGAGTGCCTACTCGCTTATGTGTCCCCTCAAAGTATTCATCCTCGTCGGATGATGCCTCTCCTAGACGACGAACACCGGAATGACAAAGTATTCGAGGTAAGATGATGTGGTAGACGCGAGTGCAATCATGGGGGTCATATTCATTGCAATTCGGAAGCGTGATTTTTCGAGTGTGAAAGCTGGAGCATTTCAGCGACTGCACCATTGTGTAAACTTAGAAGTAGTAGATCGTCCAGTGGTAGCTCAATCTACAACATTGATCAAACTTTCTTATACTTCTATCTAAATCATCTGATTGCTGCTGCTGCTGCATAGTAATGAATCGCATCTTATCGCAGCGAGGTCCGACTCGTTACTCGTTATGCAGTCCATGGGGTAGTACCTACATGGCTGGTGCTGGTACAATACTTGTAGATCAGCCCGCACCCCCACGAAGAGGCCTCAGACGGTGTCTTTCGTCTTTCCGTTCAGTTATTTGAGTTAGTCTTATTTTTTACGGTTGAATCAATTCAGTATTACAAAGAGGACAATAAGTTTGGCCCGATACCATAAGCGAAAAAGACGGACGATGTCCGTTCCTTTTCTTATCGAACGAATACAATACACTCGTGGCAATATTTTTACGATTCTACTCTTGTCATGACACGCATCGGTCGCCGCAGCACCGACAAGGAGGGCAGGGCGGTGCCATCATGGGCTGGCCTCATCATGATAGGGCTGATAGTTGCAATAACGGGTATTTATAGCTGGAGCGCAGGGAGAGCCCTCGGTGGTTCCAGTAGCCCGATCATTCCTCTTGAACTGCAACCAGCAGTACTTCGTACATACTCAGAATCGACCGCTCCAGTGGAAGCCAAAGAAGCTGCGACTGAACCTCCAATGTTTGACTCCTCCTTTGCGGAGTATCTCAAAAAGGGTCTATCGTATTATATAGATGTTTATGATGGAGGGAAGCCCTATTACTACAAAGATTCTACCTTCCCTCATCGCCGTGCCAACACGACCCTCCCACCTTGGTTCAGGAAAGTTATCCCGCTGAACAAATACATCACAACCGACAAGCAGACTTGTTTCGTGCACGTCGGGAAAGCTGGAGGGTCCACCGTCGGATGTATGCTAGGGTTTTTAATTCATTGCGGCGATGATAATACAAACTTTCAAACATTCTCAAGCCTCTTGACAGCTACAACTGCACACTCTGTCCATAGAAGCGTGTATGACTGTTCTGACGAAGCTGCCAACTATCTATTCGTCATTAGGAATCCTCTGGCTCGCGCATTGAGTGCTTTCAATTATGCTATGCCTGACCTTAATGATAAGCATCCATTCTCGAAAAAGTTCAAGGATAAAGAGATCTATGTTGATTGCAACTTTTGGACATTAAACGATCTTGCTGAGAGAGGACTGATAAAAGACAGCCATAACACAACGGAGGAGTGTAGAGTAAGAGCAAAGAACGCTCTAATTGGAACCGGAGACAATCTTGTGCACTGGTATTATAACTACCAATACTACTATGAGCTGGTGCCACCAGATGCCAAAATAGTTGTCATCCGGAATGAACACATCGTTGATGATTGGAACTCTGTGGAAACTATGTTAGGTGGATCTGCAGATTTGACAAAGGAGGCGATCCCAGTCAACAATCAATATGAAAAGAAACCAGAGGAGGTCTATCTCAGTGATACTGCCAAGATTGTGTTATGTGAGACGCTTTGCAATGAGATACAGGTCTATAAAACGATACTGAAACGAGCACAAAACATGAAGAAGGAACACTACATACAATCGATGCAGGAGTTGATGACATCTTGTCCGAAAGAAGCAATGGAAGAAACATGTGCAGGTGCCAAGCCAGACATAAGTGTCAAAGTTGAAAAAGCGAAAGGTGAAATGATATATTGAAATACTTCATTTTAGATGACAATCTGATGATGACTAAGTGTGTAGAATGATGCATTCTGTAAAATTTGCTTTGTTTGGTATGCCTCATTTTTTGTAAACATTTATGAACTCTACACTTGGCAGTGAACACATAGCGCGACTTCTACTCGTATTCATTCAAATCTCCGTGTATCCATCCAACGACGACTAATCGCTTCCTATTCGTTTTCATCACTTGATGACAAATTGCCTCTGACTTGAAAATAACTAGGGTGCCCTCTTGTGGAGTTATATCAGTGTAATCAGTCCTACCGGTTGGGTCGCCGATGTGACTTTCAACATTTTTCAAAGTCGTTCCATTTATACGGCTATGCTGATCTGCTAAACTTAGACGCGGGTAAACACGCAATTCTCCTCCATCCTCTTTAACATTCCAAGGCTTTGCATCATTTTCGTCTCCTCCTAAGTAGAGCAAAAACGAAAATGCTCTTCGATGATATCCTGTTGGCACTGGATCTGCAGATGCGCTTGCTTTTGTGTGAGGTTGAGAAGGAGTATCCTGATTAAAGAACGCAAGTTGGTGAGGAGAAGAAGTGCCTGTTTACAAGTACAAGGGTAAATCCTTTCAATACTTACAAAGTGCCAGTCATAGTATCCTACCCAGAGAGAGAAAGAGAATAGTTTTGTTAGAAAATGTTGCTGCTATTACACCATGTACACAATATATACTTAACATACCTCCTTCATTGTAGTACAAATATGCCGCCTCAGTTTCTCGGCGATGTATTTTTTGATCAATCAAATCGGATTCATTCGCTGCTGCTGTTTCGTGCTTGTTGCGTGATAAAGGAGACATGCCATCTACCTCGTCTTCAATGGTTGACACTAACTCAGAAATATAGTCAGGTCCCAAATATCCAGACTCGGACTCAGCATCTTGTAACCAAAACTGGCTACATCTACGTATCTCTCTTATGCCACTTGGGTTGTTGTTATTGCTGACGCCAGCGAAGATATCTTGTCCCGCGTATTGTAGCCTTAGTGCATCAAAACGTAGCAAGTTTATCGTATCAGGACATGCATAGTTTTTTACCACAGCAACACCTGTCTTAGCCAAATCAATTGCAACGGAGGATGGTATTGTCGCTGGTGGTGGTATGTTCAAGACGCTAGGAACGATAGGTTCAGATAGGACGGCGGCTGTAAATGAGTGAACAAGCATGGACTGGCTTGTCACACATAGGAAGAGACTGATAATTCTCATGGCAAAATTGTAAAGCATTGCATATATTATTAATTATGACGCTAAGTAGCTACACGCTACACAACAAACCAAAGAACATCGACGTGTCAACGTGTTAGGTTGATGCCAAAAAAAGTGGAAATTTCGTTTCGAGACAAATTGACGTCAGCTCGTTCACGGTCTGACAGTCAACCTAGATTTCAAAAACAAATGTCTTTCTTGCTCAATCAATGGGACTCCAACTTCCAACCAACTTTTGACAAGACCGTTGCTGGCGCTGGGAGTTGGCCTCAATCTCCTCCAAGTAGATAAGTATGAAGGACGCTAATAATTGATTGCTGCAGGTTGCTGCTCATTTCCAACTTAAGAAGGGAGTTAGTGTTTTTATCCACCGAAGGGGTCCAGATGCCGCCAAGTTACTCTCGATGCATAAATGAAGGAGGAGTGAATGCCAAGTTAGGGTTACGCCGTAACAAGGTGCTCTTCTGCTGTGCTGTTCTTGCATTAACACTAGCATCCATCAAATTAGCGGTGCCCAGGCAATATCTGGGGATATCAAACAATGCGGCTGACGATGATCTCATAAAGGCTGCTACATTCAGATTCAACGTGACATATGAGCCAACTGTCATGAAAGACATAACGCCTCTGTTCGACCCATCCTTTGCAGAGTATCTCAAGAAGGGTCTATCTGCGTTAATCGCAAGAGAAGGAAACAGACACTATTTTTATAAGTCCGATTCTGTCCTTCTTAAACATTGGCCAGATGCCGATCTTCCATATTGGGCAGCGAAGCGATTCCCACTGAACAAATACATCACCCCTGACAAGCAGACTTGCTTCATGCACGTCGGAAAAGCTGGAGGGTCCACCGTCGGCTGCCTACTAGGTTTTTCTCTGCATTGTGACACCAACAATCAGACTGTGTCAAGCCTTTTGGCTGCTACTACAGCTCATATTTCCCATAGATGTGTGCATGATTGTTCTGACGAAGCTGCGTTCAACCTGTTCGTTATTCGCGACCCTCTGGCTCGCGCATTGAGTGCTTTCAACTATGGTCGGGATGAATTTCTAAAGAAGAAATCGAAACCATGGGTCACTGACAAAGAATTGATTGTTGATTGCAACTTTTGGACATTAAACGATCTTGCTGAGAGAGGACTGATAAAAGACAGCCATAACACAACGGAGGAGTGTAGAGTAAGAGCAAAGAACGCTCTAATTGGAACCGGAGACAATCTTGTGCACTGGTATTATAACTACCAATACTACTATGAGCTGGTGCCACCAGATGCCAAAATAGTTGTCATCCGGAATGAACACATCGTTGATGATTGGAACTCTGTGGAAACTATGTTAGGTGGATCTGCAGATTTGACAAAGGAGGCGATCCCAGTCAACAATCAATATGAAAAGAAACCAGAGGAGGTCTATCTCAGTGATACTGCCAAGATTGTGTTATGTGAGACGCTTTGCAATGAGATACAGGTCTATAAAACGATACTGAAACGAGCACAAAACATGAAGAAGGAACACTACATACAATCGATGCAGGAGTTGATGACATCTTGTCCGAAAGAAGCAATGGAAGAATCGTGTCCAGATGCCAAGCCAGACGACAGCCAAAAAGTAGATGATTGTTTTTAAGTGATAAATGAGTTTACTGTAGATTAACATAAGGCGCTACTCAAAAAAACACATGCCTCATCATCCCATAAGCGGTGGCTGACTACGATTAATGAAGTCAGTTGCCTCCATCTCAACTTCCACCAGCATTTTATTGGTGATCTTGATCTGTAAAGCGCAAGGGATCAGGATATCAGCACGTAAAAGTGTGGCGTCGGGAAATGTGTTCAAATATGTCATCATCCCTTCCAGGTCGTGGTTAAGCAAAGTTGGCTGTGACAAAAACAAGATGGCCGTGCCAACACGGAAGAAAATTTTGAAACTTCGCTCAACAAGCCAAATGTCCCACATGTGGCAAACCGTCGCAGATGGCATCGAGGGCAAGTAGAGGAAAAGAGTCTGAAACCATCCAAGCGCAAAAAGACCGACATTCAAGTCATGGTGCTCGAAATGATCCGCTAAAACAGGGAGTTTCTGTCGAATCAGAATCTCAAAGACTCTGCAACAAGTCTTGAGACATCTCAGCTCTGGCCAGTACATATGCTGCAAACTGTATGTTGTGAAAAAGGTGTCCATGACATGAAATACCACTTCTTCCACTATTTCAGTATTTGAGTTTATCTCACTCATTCTTTTTCGAAGCATCTCATTTGGCATCGTATGCCAATCTTCTGCTTTTATAACACGAAGCAAAATTGTATCCTGGAGGACTCGAAGTAAATGTGCAACGATATAATCCATTCCTTGGCAATACCCCACTCCCTGATGCCTTGCTGCGAGCGCGTGAAGAATAGACCGAAGTTTGTTTTGCATATCGACCTTCATTTCGCTAGTAAGGGCATTTCCACACAAGACGGGATCACTTATGTCCGACTTAGCAGTACTGAGCTTAGATTTGGAGTTTGCATCTATACTTTCGTACGAAACGATTTGTACTTTTGGGTCATCGATATTTCCGGCAATGTGATCTTCACTAGCATAACTGGCTACAGGTGAAATGCCTCCCCAGTCACTCACTGTATCCGTGGGTGTCATACTTCCATCACTGGAGTCACAGTTTTCATCTTCTCTGTGGTCCAGACGAGAGGATAGTTTGAAATGCTTCGCTTGTGACCCCTCTGGCAGCCTGTCCATTGTTTTTGCTTGGTAGCTTCGACTGCTCCTAATTAGCTCCTCTTTCCCAAAAGTAACAAGAGCACGCACGATAGAATCTTGGCGATAACGGGCGCCAGTTTTGTGTGGAGGCATATTGCCGAAGGCCCGAGTTACATCTCTCTCGATGATTGGATGCCACTTCCCCGCTGCTCCCAGATCTTTCAAGGTAATGAAGTCGCGTCCATGGTACTCTTCCTTTTGTTTAGATGAAACACGCAACCCTTGGCGTTGAGGTATCAGCGGTATTGGATCTTCAGGCTGGCTTTTCTCTGTTACCCAAAGCCAAAATGACGGTCGAGCATATTTACTCATACCTCCAAGTCTGACTGCATCCCTCATCAACACATGCTCGTTCTCGCAGACAACTCTATTACAGAATACATTGAGACGTTTAAAGACGCAAACAGTCACAGGGTTTCCAACGAACGATAAAATTGACAATATGATGCTAGGATCATTCCAAACGGCCGTCTCAAACGGACTTGGGCTTGTTTTAGGGAAGATGAGATTCAAATTATTCAGTTTGCGCAGTGATTCTTTGTTCAGGGGATTTTTCAGTTTTGCTGGCGCTTTGCTGATGCGCTTCCGTTGATTGCTTCGACGCACAGTTGAGATGCTCGTTTCTACATTCTGTGGCACTTCAATGGTAACACTGTGCGTGAATTCTGGTGATAGCGATCTGTTATGACCTTTCTCTCGCTTCCTTCGTGTACTTGTCTGATAATGACCACAAACATCACGAAGATATTGAAAAATAGTGATAACGCTTTCCTCATCTGGAAATACCAAATCTTGCATTGTCTTCCGCTGTTTCTTGCTGCTAAGATGTTTTGCGCTGAGATTGTTCATTACCGAATCTAACAACGCATTGTCCCCACCCCATGGTAAGGGTTTCTCCGCAAGGATAGATACCTGCTGCAAGAAAGTTATAAAGCTTGTAGCCAAAACCTCTGCTTTCGGCCTGCTATCTAATGATATTGGGATAATAAATGGTTTGATACCTGTCACACCACCTTCATTGCTTTGTTCGCACTTATCTATTTTGTGACTATGCTTGCTCATTACAGCAGCGGAGACGTATTCGCAAATTATATTGAAGCTCTCGTTGTCATTGGATATGGCACGAACGCGATCTGCCTGGACCGTGGTAGATATATTCAAGTCAAAAGCGGAAAATGCTGCAGCGATTGATGAGGTTGGGGGGAGAACTTCGTCAAACAGCCATTGAAGAACTTCAGTTAGTACACCCTCCTCGTCTTCGTTAATTGCGTCATCAATTTGAAGGCTAACTTCGAAAGATTCTTCAGGCAGCTTCCCCTCCTTCTGTAAGGAGCGTTTCTTCTCTTGTTCACTGCTATTCATGGCACGCAAAGCTGCTGCCGTTACATTTGCGAAGCTCTCGGTATCTGAAAAGGCTCGATTCAGGGACATGTTGCTATCATCGTCACGCTCGGGTATCTTCCACGGACTAAATGCGCCGCCAACTAGCTCACCCACTGTGGGCATTAAAACCGTTCGTTCAGGAGAAATTGGTGATTTTGTTTGAGGCAAGTCAATGGGGCGAAAATATTCAGCTGATTGGCCTTCTTGCAAATTACCGTGCACGTATTCCTCCTCGAACTTTTTTGCTGCCTTTGAACTTGCAAATGCAATCTTTTCAGCCATTTTTTTGTGGCTTTTCAGATCGAGTTCTTCAATTATTGTATTTGGCTTCTTTTTTACCGGTGACTTTGGAGTGTTGATTTTGTACGGCGAGGTATTCAATTTGACTTCATTCTCCCTTGATTTAGAAGTGGGTGGTGACAACTCAACCTCCTTTGAGTTGCTCACTGTCACTGCTGGAGTACTTCCGCCACTTTTGCTTTCCATCCAATGCTGCAATTTCTCTGGTGGCGGAGGAGGAATTTTTATCATTGTCGCCGAGCTTTCTATCTTGTCTCCAGTGTTCCCTTTGACGCCACTTGCTAAAGCAAGATAACAGTCCGAGTCGTCATCAATGTCTGATACAGCATCTGGATTCCTACTCCAACGTTGGGCTCGTTCCTTTGACGCCTCGAACGCTTCGATTGAAAATGTTAGAACATTGTCGTGACTAATCTTGCCAACGTCACTTAAATCAAGCACTTCGTGACTGGTTTCATCATCGGCATCATTAGCATCATACATTGTAGTCAAGTCTTTGTAACCAACTGCGTCATCATTGTCATCTTCATCTGTCTCGACAGCAGCACTTTCAGTGTCGCCTTCCACGCTATCATTTTCCACTGAGGAATCCTCCCCAACTCCAAACCCTCCCCCACTGGTGTACATAGCAATGCGCTCATGCTGTGACATAAGCTTCGATGATGATGCAGCCTCCAGAGTTTCCTTGTCATCATTATCCGACACAGCTGTCTCAAGCTGCAGTAACGGCTTTTCATCATCCGTTTTGGCCATCCTACTATTGCGAGCCCTACTCTCTTCCAAAGCTTTACGTAGTTTTGCCGAACTTTCAGCATCCCATGCCGCCTCTGGTGCAATTGATACGGAAGTTTCTCCTTCTTTCACAATAGATACTTCCATTGCATCTTGTGTAGGGAAAAATAATCTTGTTTCGTCCTCATTGAGCACTTCCATTGAGTTGTATTCCACATCAAAGAGCTCTTTGGTATTAATATTATCGACGCTTCCATTTTGTGATTTAGCCTCCCTCTTGACCCTTGCATCATCAAGTGCTCTAGAGATTCTATCTGCCATAATTGGATCAATGTCTTCGTCATAGTCATCATTATCGTCGTCGTCACTAACAGAACCTCGACAAGATGTACGTGGTGGCGAGTTCAAATGGGTATCAATCACTGCTGTTGTTGAAGTTGGGGGTAAGGTTGTCTTGTCCACGGAAGTAATAGTGGAACTAATTTCCTTCTTCTTCTCATCATCCTGAACCATTGCTAGCAAACTTGGAGGATGATCATGATCATCAACACCAACATTTTCATCATTATCATTGCTTCCAGCAAGAGCCGTTTCCGCCATAATGAGCAATTCCAATGTACTTTTCTCTTCTTTCTCATGCGACTTGTTGTTCCTTATTGACCTTCTCTGTCGTCGTGCCTCATTTTTATCCACCATCGGGGCCAAAGGTGATGATGATGATGATGATGAATTACGATCGAGCAATAATGATGAAGGGTCAATATATGATGGTAGTAAAAGTTTCCCATCATTATCAAGATCAAGTTTAGCCTTTTGTGTTTCATCATCACCAATGAGGAGCTCTACCCCATTATTGGAGGGGGTGATTAATAAATGAGGATCGTGAGTTTGAGGAGTTGTCGACGGACTGATGGGTGCAACAATAACAACGTCGTCGTTGTTGTCAACAATGCCTGCTTGGGAAATGGACTTTGGTTTGACTCTCAAGGTTACTTTTCCCTGTGCGACACGTTCAGTCATTCTTTGCCTTCGTGTTAGTTGTGATGTTGGCGAAGAAGTAGATTCGGTTCCAACAGCTGTCACGGCAATCTCTGCTGATGAGGGTTGTTGTTCTGGCGGCTCAGCAAGTTGCTGCTGTGACTGCTCCCGCGGTGTTGGTGTTGGTAGTGGCGGCGGCGGTGGTTGTTGTTGTTGCCGTCCCTCGGATTTCACTTGACGCCTTTCTCTGCGTTGTCGTCGCCTTTCCGTAGTGATAGGGTCGTTTGTTGCCAATAATTCGGCAGCATTGGTTGTGGTGGTGTTATCAGCAACACAAGTCATGCTGTTGTCTGCACTCTCCCCTTCGTTGGTTGACAATTTTTGAACTGCCAAGCCATCAGTTTCTTCCGCATTTATTGGAGATTCAGAGTTCATACCCTCTGAAAAAGATGATGATTGTGGCGTGGGCGTTGCTCCTTCTTCAGTATTTGTTACCATCGGCGGGGGATCGCCATCATTAATTTCACAACTTTCTCCAGCATTGATGCCGGACCGCTCTCCTCCTTCCGCAGAATCAGAATCACCACCACCAAACTCATCCTCGTCCCAATCTTCTTCCTCTGGAAATGACATTGCATTGTCATCAGTCGCGGCGTCTAGTACTGTTGCCCAGTCGTCTTCAACAGGGGCCGAAAATTTGGCATCTGCGGCTGCGGTTGTACTCTCGGACGACATGTCACGTGTTCACGATGGGTACTAGGATTAGATAAACTTTAATATTAATCCACTCGCTGCTCGCTGGGGTAGTGTGCACTATTGACTGTCTCTTGCTGCCACCAACACAACACACACAATACAACATAACCATAAGTAATCATAAAAGGCAACAATGTCATTCACTTGTTCGGAGTGATACCATATCGGATATGTAGCCGCTTACCATACCGTACCATTGTCGAATGAAGCGCGAAAAGCCGGATTTCTGTCCACAAGAATGGCGAGTGGGAAAGAGACGAGAAACACGAAGTCTAAAGCACGTTCAATCAAGGAGAACGGAAGCTTTTCAAGACCATAGGAGCGGTTTTAGCTTCTTCTGAGCTGCTACTTATCTACACCACAGTATCAGCGTTGCATTAAGTATTTCATCAACTTCTCTGGTGGTAAATACTCCTCCAGCATCATCTCTTGCGCGGTCCTGTTATATTCTTCTTGCTATCAGTAAACGCTCCAAAATACTTTCTTCTCCACTGGCAAGACTTCTTTGACTCGGATCATCAGGGTACCTCCGATCGAAACAAATAACACGTTGAGTACTGTTAAATTCAATAGCATGAATGCCAAATTGCTAAAGTTGGGGCAATCGCCGAGAGCACAGCGATGGAAAAAGTAACTGGGATTGAATTCAATGTCTTTCCATTTATCATCTCGTGCAACCGCCTCCTGTCAATATACCAGCATTGACTGGAATGAGCATTCGTTAGAGGGACAGCCTCAAATTGTATTATACCCAATTGTTGATACTCACCTGCGGTTGGTAGTAGTGAAGCACTGATGGCAAGACCCACCAAACTTGAATTTTGATCACCTAACACACTTAGGGCGACACCCATCTCTGAAAAGAAGGCCACTGGTATTCCGACTAAGATGCTTTGCCTTGTGCGATGATTATACATGTCCATTGTCGGCCAGTATTCACTCGTTCTTGGTCCAAAAGGTTGTTGCTACAATCAACAATCCAAACAGTAAACATGTTACGATCGACACCAGTCATTTCTCGCTGATTTCTTTATTAAAGATACATCCCAAATGATGAAACCGTAGCTCATACCGATGACCGGGCCCATGAGAGGCAAGTGAATCATAGAGGAAATGACAGTCGTGGCGGAGTCAGTTGCCAAAGCGAGCCCAGCACAACACGCCCCGCTTTTGGAGTTTTGCGTTAAAGTCTTCCGTAGCAGAGACTTTGAGCTTGCATACTTTCTTCTTCCTCTTTTCTTTTGGTTCGTTGTTGTCGATGTCATCTCGATACCTGATTGATCTTCGGCATTTTTGCCATCATCGACATCGTGTGTTAACGAGGCATTATCATCACCATCATCGATGCTATTATCCTCTTCTTCCTCCTCCTCTTCACGTCTGCGTTTCATCTTTCCTATTTGAGCTGCAGTAGTAGCTAGTAATATGCTATTCACACTTGCAGAACACAGAACAAATGCATGCGATCATTAAAAAAGTGGCACAACTAAAGTTGAAATCGACCCCGTGCGAAATCCTGGATACTTCACCGGTGGTGACAGATGGTCTGAAAAATAGAAAAACATCGTGTTTCTTTATCCTTCGACACGGGCTACTACTAGACGTAGATGTTTGCGTGATGCGGTAGGTCTTTCATTGCATAAGATTGACCCTTCGAAGTGACGGCCAAAACATGATGTTTTCGTCTCCGCAGTACGATATCTGTGATTCAGAATCAGGGTTGATATTTATCTCCATATCATTCAAGTTGTTGTCGGGTTCTGATGATCCTGCGTCGGGACTCTTCTCCTTTTGTATGATATGAGCGCTTATCAGCCTGCCTGTTACACAGCAGGTACTACATGCATGCTAGCAGTGGCCTGTCTACCAACTGAACATACTTAGGTACGTATCACGAGAGAAGTTTTGGGCGCGTCTGCGGCTCTTGGCTCGCATTTCCTGAGCGAGCGAGCGAGCAGAGGAGATTTGTCCAGAATTTTCACACTTACGAAAGGAATTAGTAGTATTTACACAACACATCTAAAAAATTGGCACCATAATACTCTCAGATGATTGCGCTGTCGCCCCAGCCCAAGCCAAACGCAAGTAGATACACAACACATCTAAAAAATTGGCACCTTGCACTCTCAGATGATTGCGCTGTCGCCCCAGCCCAAGCCCAACGCCAAGCCCAGTCGGAGCCGCACATCGCGTCAGATGCCATAATTTTTTAAGCGAGCATCCTCCACAACAACATTATCCACTCAAATCTTTTCATCATCAGCAGCACAATGACCGAAGTCGTACTCGTAAACAACAACCCAACTGTGGAAGATCCTGCTGACACCTCCGACGATGATGCCAGCGTCAAGACAGAAGTTAGGGCCCCTCCTCAAGAAGTAGCGCCCAAAGAGCCCAAAGAAGAGGAAAAGGCCGATGCCTTCTTGGCAGCAATCATGAATCTCTGGGCTATGCTCACCGGTAAGGTGAAGGAGATTGATGAGAATGCTGGCATCTCAATCAAGGTTGCAAAATTTGATGAAGATCATCACGTAACTGAACACGTGTCTGAGGCCTGGGCCAACGCTTTGAAGAAAGCCGGAGAGATGACTGAGTCCGTGAAAGCAAAGCTTCCAGTATGGAACAAGGGTGAAGAGAACGAGCAAGAGAAAGAGAAGGAGTGGGTCGAGGTGGAGGAGAAAACACAGTGAACTACACACTCACTTCTTGTAGCTTATCGTGGAAATTGTCACTGAAGAAGTGCACTTGTATCTGTAGGGGAAAATATATTTGAAGTTAATACCATAGTTGATAATTCCAATTATTTGGGTTAGGGGTGTCTTTATAACTAAATATGTCTTGCGTTCCGTTTCCTTTTTTCATAGATTCTAAATCATGAAATGAAGGCAAAGGTAAATTAACTGTTTGATCGTCGCCAGCCAAAGCGTCACCCAGGGCAAAACATCTTACCTGTCTGAAGGCAGCAGAAAGCTTTTGAAATTCAGCCTACACAAGAATGATGAAAAGGGCGGAAGGGACAAGGGTTACGCCCACACTGTGGCGTATAGTAGTACTCAGAGTCGCGTTGTTGAGTCATAATGTTTAGCTTTGCGTGTCAAAAAATGTAAAGCTTAAAGTTATTTGAAGTTTAAAAAACCAAAACATCACAACAAGGACATTGTCTGGACCGCTTGTCCTCTCAATCATTTTCTTTACCAGCATCAGGTCCGCCAGGGCTGTAAGCTGGACTACTTGGAGAATATGCCGGACTGGTGGGCGAGTATGCTGGGCTTGTGGGAGAGTATGCTGGGCTAGTAGGCGAGTATGCCGGACTGGTTGGTGAATAAGCCGGACTGGTTGGCGAATAAGCAGGACTGGTTGGTGAATATGCCGGGCTCGTGGGCGAATAAGCAGGACTAGTTGGTGAATATGCCGGGCTAGTAGGCGAATAAGCAGGACTGGTGGGTGAGTAAGCCGGGCTGGTAGGCGAATAAGCCGGACTGGTAGGCGAATAAGCCGGACTGGTAGGCGAATAAGCCGGACTGGTAGGTGAATAAGCCGGGCTCGTGGGCGAATATGCTGGGCTTGTTGGGGAATAAGCCGGACTGGTTGGTGAATATGCCGGGCTGGTGGGTGAATAAGCCGGGCTGGTGGGTGAATATGCTGGGCTGGTTGGTGAATAAGCCGGACTGGTCGGTGAATATGCTGGGCTCGTGGGCGAATACGCCGGGCTAGTAGGCGAATACGCCGGGCTAGTAGGTGAATATGCAGGACTGGTTGGTGAATACGCAGGACTGGTTGGTGAATACGCAGGACTGGTGGGAGAGTAAGCAGGACTTGCTGCGCCGAAATCTCCACCGGAGCCATAACTTCCACTGGGATTGTAAGCTGGACTGTATGACGGACTGAATCCGCCAACTGCAGGACTGAACCCTCCGACCGCAGGACTGAAGGCACCTGCACCCATATCCGCCATACTCATACTTGGGCTTGATGCGAAGGGAGTGGATGCGTAAGGTGTAGGCATGCCGATACCTCCAGCAAGACCAAGGTCTTTGTCGCCTTCAAACCCATCGACTACCACCTCAATTGCTTCACGCACAACCTTTTGCTCGTCCAGCAAAAGATCCATATCACCTGTTCCTACTCGAGCAAGCTGGCCCATCATAATGTTCTCAGTAACACCCTTGAGCACTTCTTCTTCAGCAAACATAGCTGCATCGTTGAGCATATCTACTGTTTCTTCAAACGAGCATCGCAGCAATGGGCCAGATTCTACGCGATTGATGCCATGGCGATCCACTGCCATCAAGTGCCCATGCATTGTCATCACGTCTACCAGACACGCAAGGTGTCGGTAGTTGACATAAGAACCATCAAATGAAATGACGTTTCGAAGCTCACTAAGAATGGCACCACGGACTCCTTCAATTCCTAGTACCATAAAGACTTCAACAATATCATTTGAAATGGTTCTCGTGGCATCCACATAGTCAACACCTAATACAGACATGAGATTTGTCCCATCAGTCTCAAGAACCCACTCGTCAATGATTCCAAATCCCTTTTCATCGTCCCAGGTAGTCTTTTTAGCACCTCCTCGCATGAAGACTTTCTTGACGTCTTCAACTCCGCGGAGCTTAAGTGTCTTCAGCATGCTCTTCTCGACTTGCTTCATGAATACATCATCTTCGTGACCAAGCTCAACGTCTTCATCAGCCATGATGGGATTACCTTCTTCGTCCATGCCCTGAATCATAGGCATGTCATTCACTAGACGGATTCGAGCAACCAAGTCATCAGCGTTATCATCAGACACGATGACATTCAAATCACTGCCGTATTCATTGGCGATTTCAGCAGCGATTTCGTTCATTTTGATCTTTTTGTCTACCATAACAACTTGGTTCAGTTCAATACGAAGTACCCAAGGCGATAGCCGCTGAAGGAAGTCTTCGGTCTCCTCCCCCATTTCATAGTAATCCTTGACAAACTCCCGATCTTTTGCCACAATAGTATTGACCGGATCAGGGTCGTAGTATATTTCTGTCATCTTCGTTACGTCCCCAAGGACAGTGTACTCAATCATCGAGTGGACCAACTTCGCCACATCAGCGTCGCCACTCACGTGGTCTTGCAGATAAATTGTCAAGCCAGGTGTTTTCACCGTTTTGGCAACATTAATGATTTCCTTCAAACGAGGTACACCCAAAGTTACATTCTTTGCGGACACACCAGCATAGTGGAATGTGTTTAGTGTCATCTGGGTGGCGGGTTCACCAATACTTTGGGCAGCGAGCACACCTGCCATTTCACCCGGACTAACCTTGGCATGATGGAAACGTGTCTCGATCTCTCCCAGCACCCAATTCAAGGCTGCCTCACTCAAACGGTACTCCTTGAGAACGCGTTTACTAGCAAGGTAACTCCGGATCAAAATGCGATACAATGTCGTCGCATTGCTCTGCGCTTCTACGCTTAACACATCATCCCCAACGACTACAACAAGACGACTCATCATTGCCTCCACTTTTTCAACCACGTCTTTGGGATGCAAATCGGAGGGGAGGCCCTTGTCGATTTGGAATTGGCGGAGAGCGTTTTGAATCACACGCTTGCCATTTCCCGGAGCGTAGGAGTGTACATCAGCCTCTCTACCCGCTTCTCGATTTGCCATGACAACACGAAGGATACGCTGGTCTTCTTTTAATGCATCCATCTCGCGGTCAAGAATCTGCTGTACTTCAGGGTTATGACGACAGTCTTCAATAATGTCTTGTCCAAGGAATGGGATTTTCTGGTCATCGTAACCAAAGTCAGGGTCGTCTGATTGTAGAAGATATCGCTCTTCAAACTCAACCTTGTTCAATGTGAGAGATTCGAATGATTGACGTTCAATCCAGACAGCATCCATTCCATCCTCTCCGTAAAGAAATTGCACAATCTGACCTCCTGAGGTACGCAAAGTACCGTCATACCTTGCCATCACAGTCTCCATTGCCTTCACGAGACGACGCTGGATGTACCCAGTCTCTGCCGTCTTACAGGCGGTATCGATAAGACCTTCTCGCCCACCCATTGCGTGAAAGAAAAACTCTTGAGGCGTTAGTCCACTAAGATACGAGTTCTCAACAAAGCCGCGGGATTCTGGACCCAGGTCATCTTTATAGAAATGGGGCAAGGTCCTTCGTTTAAATCCGTATGGAATTCGATTTCCTTCTACGTTCTGTTGCCCAACGCAAGCAATGATTTGCGATATGTTGATGAAAGACCCTTTTGATCCCGCAGTCACCATTGCCTTAACACTGTTAGTTTCGTCCAAACTTGCTTGGGCAGATTTCCCAGCATGATCTCGAGCAGTGTTCAGAACTTTGTTGACAAATTGTTCAAACGACTCAATCATTGTTCGGCCTGGCTGTGTCTCTAACTCTCCACGCTGACCTTGACGTACAAGATCGTTCACCTGCATCTTTGCTTTGTTGATGGTGCTTGCAATTTGCTCCATCGTGCCGAAGTCGGCAATAGCATCGCAGACTCCAATACTAAAACTGTGCTGCAAGACCCAGTAATTTATAACAACCTGCACTTGATTCATAAAGCGAGCTGTATCCTCGTGACCTACATCCAACCATGCTGTGTGAATTAGACCGCCCATACCCGATCCAATAGTCTTCTTATCAATGGTTCCTTCAACTAGTTCTCCCTCCATCACCGTGACTTGGTTATCATAGACATTGAATGTGTCAGGTTTGGGCCCACCGTTGTTGGCTTTACCCTTGAGATTGATTTTTGGAAGAATCATTGACATGACCTGCTTCCCTGTCCACAACTCCTCGGGTTTGTATATCGTGGGAGGAGGTATCCGTCCATCCCAATCTTGAACCCACATCAATAAATTCATCATCATGTCCTTCTTTATGAAGACGTCACGCTTGGTCATCTTCTGAACAGCTAACAATGAATCTTGGACAATACCCATCACTGGACGATTGGACTGTCCACTCACAATCACACGGGGGCTATGCATCATCAACTCTGCCTCCGCACGCGCAGGTAAGCTCTGTGGAACGTGTAAGTTCATCTCGTCTCCATCGAAATCGGCGTTGTAGGGTGAGGTACAACTTAGATTCAAACGAAACGTACTCCAGTCCAAAACCTTGGCCATATGACCCATAATCGACATTTTATGAAGACTCGGCTGACGATTAAACAGCACAATATCCCCATCTCTCAAATGACGTTCTACAACCCACCCATTCGCCAACAACAAGTCGCTTTTGTTTTTCACATAACGCAAGTCGATACGTAATCCATCGCTCCGGATAATGTGCTTTGCACCAGGGTGTTCAGTGGGTCCGTTTGCAACCAGAGCACTGAGCTCGTGAATATTGAAGGGTGTCACACGCGTTGGGACAGTTAAATTCATCGCAACACTCCTGGGCACTCCAACTTGGTGGATCCCTAAGTTGGGATCAGCAGTAATGACAGTACGTGCAGAAAAGTCGACACGCTTTCCCATCAAGTTACCTCGAATACGCCCTTCTTTGGCCTTGAGCCTTTGACTCAATGTTTTTAGAGGTCGGCCACTTCGTTGCGTCACTTGTGGCATCCCACGCAACTCATTATTCATGAATGCAGCGCAGTTGTGTTGCAGCGCTTGCTCAAACTGCTCAACGATGATGTTCGGTTCACCATTCTTTATTGCGGTTTTGAGAGCAATGTTGCATTTGACGATGTTGACAAGTTGGTGTGTCAAATCATCCTCCGACGACATGGCTCCGCCTCCCATAACTACTGAGGGGCGGACGTGGAGGGGAGGAACGGGAAAGACAGAGATGCACATCCACTCCGGCCTAGCCCACGTTACGTCAAGTCCAAGCGCTTTAATGTCTTCATCCCTCATCTTTTTGCTGTGAGGCAATGATAAGAATGTAGACCAAAATAAGATTTCTCAATCAAACATAATAGCAAGTGAACAAATCAAACAATTGTTTGCTTACAAGATATCGACGGCCTTTTGAGCGCTCAAGAACTCCTTTTTGTCCCCACTGCTGCCAGCAATGCGTTCCATTTCATCAGCATACTCAATTTCCACATGCAGTCCCACCTTGGTGTATTTAGGTTGGTATCCATTACAGTGGTCACACTTCTTTTTGGGACGGATAAGATGATGCATGGCATCCAACCTCCTCTTCCTATTCTTAATCATTTTCGCCCTCGAGAATTTGTATTCCCCTTCTTCCATTGTAATACGACTACAATGAAAACAGACACAGCGCAATGCCTTGAGTGTCACGTCAAGAAATCCGTAGTGGTATACAGGACGGGCCAACTCGATGTGCCCAAAGTATCCAGGATCAGATTTGTCATGAAGATCACCGAGACGAGGATCGTTGACACCTCCGTAGACGGGTTGCCCTGCTACATAAGTCTTTTGTCATAAGAGTTGGGGGAGGGGGGGATATGTTGATTAGAACAACTGGATCGCAAATAATTATTTGAAGATCATCAAGAAAGTTTTGTTAGAGCCCCAGAGCTCCCTCTCTGAAAACAACACCCAGCACCTCTCATGGACCACCTCCAGATTGTCAAGCAAACAAAAATCCGTGCACATGCACACAAAAGACATGACAAATAATAATACACTAACCTCATATCTCGTCACCCCCGCCGGAATCTTCCGACCATTCACCGTAATCGCCTGCGTCACCGAATATTGCTTTAACTCTTCTGGATTAATCACACCGAATTGTAATTTTTTTATCCTGCGCAATCGAGCAGAAGAATGACCAAAGTTGGTAGACACCTGGGAGAGGGAGATGGCTCCGGCGTCACGAGCTGTACCGTCTTTTCTGGGTGCCATTGATGGATATCTATTTGTTTATTTATATGAATAAAAATTGTAGGAAGTATATTTTTCTTTTTTTCTGTATTTTTTTCTTGGTCTTGGGTGATCTCTATTTATCGTTGGTGGTCCCCTGTCGGTTTGATTATACTCCCTTGCGGTGTCAAAAATATTGGTATTTTGTTGTGCAAAATAAAAATTGTACCACCGCGAGAGCTCTTGTGGGACCTTCGCCTCGAGGCCAGCTCTGCAACAACAAAAATTCCTGAACAGTGCTTCTTCCCTTCTTTGCTAAAAAGAAAACAGTGTCCCTGCTGCTTCTATCGGCTCTTTGCTGCTCGACTAATGCTACTTGGTCTTGAAAGCCAAACAGTAACCTACAGTAAAGCTGTTGGATTCAAATAGGCGGGGATTGTGGAGGATTACAGGCCACGATGAGCACGACCGCTTATACGTACAAACATACTGAATTCCGACCGACCGGATTTATTTCTCCTGATCCAAAACCACATCATCATTTGGCACAAAAGATGAATAGGCATACTTCTTAGTGGTCATGGTACAAACTGCCTGCTGGCTGGTAGTGTCGTGAAGCAACATCCACCCGCAAGACATCAAATTAGTAGAACAACAACAACAACATCATGACAGGCTACTCAACCGCTGCAGCAGCAATAACGATGACGGTGCTTGCCGCATCGTCGTCTGGTAGTACCTCCGCTTTCGTTGCTCCGTCAGTATTGCATCTTACTCGTGGCGGTGGCATAAAAACAACATCATCATCACTCTTTCTTGCCATGAACAAACGAAATAAATTCAATAAACAACAAGAATTAGCAGCCAAAATGGAAGAGGCAAAACGACTACGTGAGCTTGCCGAAAATGGTGGAGCAGCGGCATCGACAGGAAATAATGATGTCACCGGCAACGATGCAACATCATCAAAGGAACAATTATCAGATAAAGAAATCAAACTACGCAATGATCGACAACGGTTTGCAGACATGTTGGAAAATTCGATGACTTCTACCAGCGGTGATTTAGGAGATGGCTATTACTTGACGGTGGAACAGGAGAATGAGAATGCGGATGCTGTCTTTAGAGGGATTACTCGTCTTTACGAAGGCGATCCAGCTCCTTCGTCTCCATTCGCTGAACTTCTCAACATGGAAAACGGAGAGCCGTTAGGTCAGGGTGGTATGAAACGTCTTGTGCCATGGGAGGGGTCGAGGTCCGCAAGTTCTTCCGACTTCATGATTGTAGTTACCGATCCGAGACCCAAGAGTGCTGAGTTGCGAACAGCAATTAAGAGATTAGCTGGTGGTTTGAGTAATGACTTGCTTGAAAAGTGTGTGGTAATCAATACAGATACTCCTTCTGAGAATCGTCGGTTTGTCAAGAAGAACTTTGCCGAGGATTCTGGCGCAGAGAAGATGACGGTCTTGACGGATGAGAAGATGGATTGGATGAGAGAGTATACAGCCTTGGGAGAAAAGAGATTCTCTATTACCATGTTTATCCTGAAGGAAGGTAGGTGTGAAAAGATTGCACGTGAGGTGGAAGCAGAACTCATAACTGAGACTGTAAAGAACGCAATACGCGCTATGCTTCGATAGAGCAAGGTAATATACCGACTAATAGTAGTAAACTTTTGCGTCGCTAGCAATATTTATCAGAGTGTTTAACCATCTACCCACTGTGGTAACTTAGGACGCTCTCACTTCGATGGCGATACAAGAATACATCATATGATTTCAGTTAAGTATAATATCCAGCGCAGTCTCTGATCCACCGACTCCATAATATTCCAGATCGTTGGACCTCAACTTACTTGTACATAGTAGGATGTAGGTACTATCTTCGGGGAAGCAAAGCAAAAGTGTCTAAAAGTATCACGCATCATCGGTCACGTCAGTCGCCTTTTCCTTCGGGTCCACACAAAACGCAGCCGCACACAAAAATTATAGTAGGAGTACGATTCATGTCGTTGTTTATCCCCGCTTCCTTGTGGAATAGCGAAGTGCCTTGGAATAGTGCAATCGTCGATATATGCTCCATAACATCTCTGCTTACAAGTGTCGCAGATTAGCAATTTTACCTCTCCTAGTACTTGTTTCTACCATCCAATTTGCTGTTTCAAGTAATCGTCGAATTATCGAAGAACATCGGTCCAACGCTCCATCCAGTTCTCCTACAGCGATTAATTTGATCAATCATTCATCAAACAAAACATTTTCTCACAACAAACAAAGTTCAGCTGAAACATCAGACATGACAGAAGAGAAAAAAGAAGCTTCCTCCTCCACCGGACGTGCTGCCAAACTCGCACGTCCCAACGTCTTATCGCTGCAGCCCTATCGCTGTGCCCGTGATGATTACTCCACTGGGATCTTACTTGATGCAAACGAAAATGCTCTCGGTCCTGCATCCTTGCCTACGAATAGTCTAGACCCATATGATAATGGGATGGAGTTGGAGAGGTATCCCTGTCCGTATCAGCTACCATTGAAGAGATTGTTGTGTGATCACCGCAATGCTCAGGTGGGACAAACAGCTGACAATGGTGGAATTCGGCCAGAGAATGTCTTTGTGGGTGTTGGCTCTGATGAGGCTATTGACTTACTCATTCGTATCTTCTGTACTCCTGGACACACGAGTGGTGGTGGAGATGCCATCATGATTACTCCGCCTACCTATGGGATGTACAAGGTTTGTGCCAACGTGAATGATGTGGGTATTCAGTCAGTTCCTCTGACTCCCGATTTCGACTTGCAGATTCCGGAGGTGAGTTGTCGTTGGGAGTTTTTGTAGTTGCGCGTTATTACACATGATATAATATGCACATATCTTACGATTCTTGTATCTGACTCACACAACAACGATAAACATTACCTTGTTTCAAAATGGCTGAACACAATCTACCAGATGCTCCAAGCTGTGACCCCGGACACCAAACTAATTTTTATCTGCTCTCCTGGAAACCCGACCGCCAAATCCGTTCCACTTTCTGATGTTCGACTCATTGCCTCCTCAGTGAACGCTATTGTAATTGTCGATGAAGCTTACGTTGATTTCAGCTCGGTTCCATCGGCGACTTCACTTGTTACAGATTTTGATAATGTGGTTGTTCTTCAAACATTGTCTAAAGCATTTGGAATGGCTGGAATTCGATGTGGATTTGCTATCGGACCTGCTGATGTCATTCAATTAATGAACAACGTCAAGGCACCTTACAATGTGAACAAACTAACAAGTGATGCTGCTGCTAATGCGTTGAAGAATACAGCAACATTGGATAGGAACATACGTGAGCTTCTGGCGCAGAGGGAATTGATGGCGAAGCAGCTGGTAGCTTTGGATTTTGTTGAGAGGGTTTATCCTAGTGATGCGAACTTTTTATTGTTCCGAGTGAAGCAAAAGGCGAATGAACTTTACAAGACGGTGAGTTACTTTTAATGAGCATGACTCTCGAGTTTCAAGTTCTTTTATCTTACCTTTTTCAATTTGCTGTCAACATCCACACAGATTGCTGACAGAGGCATTGTATCGCGTTTTAGAGGGAACGAATTGCACTGTAACGAATGCATCAGGGTTACAATAGGAACAGCTGAAGAAAACGGCAAGTTTTTGGAACAGCTAGAGGAAGTGTACAAAGAACTCACTGCACAGTAATGAGCCACTGGTCGCTAATAGTAAGCAATATATCAACAGAAGCAAATGAGGAGGCGCACATCAGGATACAACATTAACCGTAGTGATTCTTCTTTACATAGAAAAAAGTTAAGTATAGACCTTTTCATTTACTTCTTTCAGTCACATCATAACCTACATTTCAAAAGGATTGGTGGGTGGATTCATGGCAG
This sequence comes from Skeletonema potamos, assembly GCA_036940105.1. Taxonomy (NCBI): domain Eukaryota; phylum Bacillariophyta; class Thalassiosirophyceae; order Thalassiosirales; family Thalassiosiraceae; genus Skeletonema; species Skeletonema potamos. Next base: position 51,500 of record JALLBJ010000103.1, read on the forward strand.
GTTGGTTTCCGCCGCCAAAAGAATCAACCCGGATGGGATGCATTTGATAGCCGCTCATCATGGGAACAGGAGGGGGCATTTGATCATCAAATGGGTTTGAACTCGATGCCGACGCTCCTGATGAGCTCATGGTCCTATAATTTGAATGACCACCACCACCCAGGCTCATTTGATTCATCCCGACAGTAGGAGGCTGGATCATGGGAGACGAGTTGTACATTGACATGGGTGAACTCACATTTGGTGGCGACTGAGGAGGTGGTGGCGGAGGCATAACTGGAGGAGGAGGGGGCATCCCAGTTGGTTGGTTGTGGTTGAAGCTAGAAGAGGTTGCAGGAGGAGGAGCAGCTCCAAAAATATCATCCAAGGTTGGTGGGGGGGCTGCTGCTCGCATTGTAGTCAGAATGGGCATCATGCTATTATTTGAATTGTGTGGTGATATCACACCATTGCTCTGACGGGGGAGTGGGGGTAAACCGTAACCCAATGATGGAGCAGAAGCCACATGTACTAGCGAGTTTGATTCCGGAGCAATGCCATTATTCCAATCGAAACTATCGCCATTACCATTGAGGTTGTCCATACTAGGTACTCGATTATTTGGGGCACTCCCAAACAACCCCCCCCCACCAACATCAAGTTCATCCGCACTTGTTACACCACCACCAAACTCATCTCCTGCAGTTATCATCAAATTACTTTCTGATTTTGGATTGGTCTTATTGATTGATTCCAATGACCATGTCTCCAACTCCTTTAGACGTCCCGTAGGGTTCATGTTGGGATGCTTCCCCGCCAATGCCTTGAGCTCTCCCACCACTATTACCATCCCCTTACTCAACAAGGATGCCTCCTCACCACTCAACGTAACGTCAAACTGCGCCATTTTTACCAACAAAGGATGCAAATCCTTCCATCCACGCTCCATAATCTCCTCCATAAACCCGCACAAATCACTCACAAACTGTTCATGCTCCCTCCTCGCATTGACCAACTTTTGCTCATTCCTCTTCAACTTATCCACGCCCTTATCCGAAACAGACTTTCCCTTGGTCATAGTCTTATTGGCGTCCTTATTCAACTCCTCCACCTTCTTTTGATAATGGTCCAAGTCTACACGTAGCTTCTCGGCATGCTTGAGATGTTTATTCACACGAGTGGATAGGATCCGTTCCCAATCTGCCGCATATGTGAGTATGTGCTCCACGTACTTTTGATGATATAATTTAGTCTTTTTGTGAAGCTGGAGATGAACAGCCGCAAAGGAGATGGGGTCGGAATCATGTGCGACAACAATGGCTGTGCTACTGCTCATGTTGTCGTTGGTTTTGTTGGTTTTGTTGGTCTTGTTGGCAGCTTTGGCCGCGGCGGCAGACGTTGGGTTGACATCTCCACTAATGCCCCCATCCGTCGTTCCAATGGCACTTGCTGGGATGTCTCCCGCACACTTGAACAAAGGCGTGTCCACCGTTAGAGCATTGATGGCCTTGGCCACATCCAACCTTGATTTGCTAAAGGCCACCATGGCATCATGGTTGGATTGGATGGTCGTGATTAGATATTTGAGATTTTTGCTAAATTGATTGTGCTTTTCGCGGAGTTTGGCAAGGTCTTCGGAACGATTTTTGGACTTGGCTAATCCCGTCTTGTCCTTGACACGGGTGACTATTCGATTCTTTACCATTTTTGTATGATTCCGTTGTTTATGGAATATTTGGTGGGGATGAAAGTGGTGGAGATAATGGGCTGGTGTATCTTGGAGCAGGCAGAAGCGTACACACGAGTTTAAATGTTTGCCTACACGGAGAAATGACACACGGAAGAAGAATATCTTATGCAAGCAACGAAGGCAGTAGCGATTACTGTATATGAGCAGCAGCTTTTCTACAGCCACAGGCAGCGTGTGATTGAACAATGCGAACGTATTTTGATTATGGCTGGCAACGTCGTTCGTACATAAACGCATTGGCTACATTGCTCGTGTTCACTTCTCTTATTATTTTTTCACTCAACTCCACGCGCAGGAAGGCGCAGGAGAAGCCTACCTCTCTGTCCTTTTTCGTGTAATATAATTGGGATTTCTCTCATTGGGGAGCTGCGACAGATCCTCGGGGGGGGCTCGGCCCGCCACAATGGGAGTTCTCTTCATCAACGCACATCACACTTCAACCTACTTCAACTCAGCCATTCAAGCTTGGAGGAAGCAAAGAAGATTCACTTCAGCGGCACACCACCATTTTACTATCAACACAGCATACGCACTTAGCAATCAATCTGTGCACTGAGCAACTCTCTAGCATAACATAATCTTCCTTCTCTGATCGCCTGCTCCACCAGCCACCAAGAGGGCATTGAAAGAACATCATCGCAATCATCTCTCGTGTATCTTGACTTGTCTCGAGCCCGATCCGATCCTACACAACAAAAGCATACGGCACGCACTAAAAGCACCAATCAAAGAATAACCTAAAGAAAAAAAGATCCCAGCATTACAAAGAATGGCCACCGACGCCCTCCATACAAACAGTAGCGCCTGGCCTCAGGTGGGCAACCCTCCACCAAACGCCATGTCACCTACCGATCCAAATCCAGAGTGGGAAATGGTTGCCGATGACACCCACACCAATATCAGCAGCTATGATGATGGTAACAATAACGCCAACAACAACGATCATATCGTCATCCTACCCGCCGACATTGATTCCTCTATCCAATCCAACAAGAATAAGATCAAGGGAAGACCTCGAAGTGCCACCATTGGTGGACAGGCATCGACACCAATCAAGACGACACAACATGAGCGTACGAATACGTCCATTACCACTACTCATGGGGATAATAGTATCAGCAGCGACTTGTCAAGTCGAACGAAGCGTCGTCTGTTACGAAGATGTGCGTCGACTCCTGATTTACTCATTAGTGATAATGCTCATGAGGTTATTGTTGAGGATGAATCGGATGAGACAAGTAGTAGTAGTAGCAGTAGTACTGAGGAAGAAGTGGATGTATGTCGTAATTTAAATGATGAATTGGAAGAATCCTTCGAGGTTGTTTCTGATAATGATGATGAAGTGGAAGAAGAGGAAGAAGAGGAAGAAGAAGCAGACCAAGATGATAATGGTGGAGAAGGTGACGATGAGCCATTTATGATTGACGATGAAGAAGAGAGTGATACCCACCGCTGTGATGAAGAATCGGCTACCCTCGTATCAACTCCATCCATGGATACTTCCGCTGCCTGGACATTGGCATCCCCGGTACCTTCTGCTGCTACCGCTACTAGTCCTAGCGTGTGGGGGATGAAGAAATCTCCATCATTTGCAGAGATGTTATCCAAGAATATCAATAGTGACAGCAACAACGGAACTGTCGGGTGGGGATCCGACAAGACCAAGACGGAGGCCATGCTACGTGACTCTCACAGGAAACATCATTTACGTGTGAAAACGAAGCCAAAGTTCATTGTTACAGAAGATTCTGGTGCGAGCGGTGGGAAAATGATGAAGCATGCACACTCCACCGGAGATTTGTCCCAGATGCTCGTGGGGGCGGAACAGGAACGATCTCGTATGTTTGGACAGGGACGTACAAGGATGACAATGAAGCAGTTCTCGGGTATTATGGAAGAAGATGACGAGGGTGACTTTGTTATTGGTAGAGGTTCGGGAGGTGGTGGTGGTGGTGGTGGTGGTGGTGGTGGTGGTGGAGGAGGAGGAGGATGCAACGATGGAGATGTACTTGGAGACACAGATGCCATGGATTTCTATCATAGGAAAGACAAAGGATCGAAGGGAGCGTCAAACAAGAAGAAATTACGTCCAGATGAAGCAAAGAGAAAAGATATTATCATGCACAAGAAGGATTTGCAAAGAAAGAAGCAGACTAATGGTCAAAAGGCTAGCGGAGGTGCTAAAGACACGGATACGCCTGGTAAGAAGAAGAAGAATGAGAAGGGTTTCGGAGGGAAGAAAGAGCGAAGGAGGCTGTAATTCAATTGAAACGACACAGCATGAATAAGAAAAGAATACAATACAAGTAAGGCGTAAACATGAACACGTAATCTAACCAAAATTACTCTTCAAGAATGTTTTCTCTTCTTTCAACGGTGATTGATAGCAATATTTTTCACCAAACATTTAAATGCATGAGAGTCAATAACAGTCTCCTTCCTTCAAGGTTGGACACACTGACGCTGTTGAGTTGTTTTCAGACTATAAATCCATAACTCAATCTCTTGTCTCTCTCTTCTCACCTGAGACATCATTATCTATTGAAAATTTCCTAATGCATGTTGCAGCTCTAACTGTCTTAACATTAAAATGCCCTCGCCGCCTCTCCACCCACCGGAGATATCACCCTCCTCTTACTACTTCTCAGTTCCTTTCCAGTGGCACTCGCAGTCATCTGAACACCGTGCTGCTGCTGCCTTTGCTGCATCTTCAACACTACTCCACTAACCCCCATCCTCGAACAACCAAATTCCCTCCAACGACTGACTGCCCCGCTTGCCTCTACACCCTTAACAAACATATTCCGTTCCAACTCAGTCAATCGATTCACATGGGAACTAACATCATCCTCCATACCATTACTGTCCAACGAACTCAATGACCAATCGAAATTACGGCATAACCGTCGTCCCATCATGGTACTTAATAGGCATCGTTGTAACATTCGTGCCTGTTGGGCGGATTGTTCCATGGCAATGGTGTGGGCGTTTTGGGCAGCAGATTGACGCGAACGACGGCTGTTGCCGGCGGAGGAGTGGCGTAGGGCCACATGAGAGGCGCGGAGGAGGAGATTAACTAGGAGCATTCCAGTTTGGAAGTAGTGTTCATTTTTGGATCTGCATGGGAGAGAGAACATGATTGTCAGAGAGAAGGATGGCGAAAATTACGGAAGCTTTCACGTACAATGACATATCATAGGCATTTTAGACCCACCAAAGGCCCTTCATACACACAACAAACAACTCACCTCAAATCAACCGAGACGGGATCAGCCTCAAGCCGTTCCTTCATCTTACGCCCATAGTGTCGTGGCAATGACGGGAAACGGATAAATCCCAACAATGCCCAACGTTCCACTGCCCACAATGGCATTTTAATTTTGGTACCCTCAGGTAAACCATTACTGTTATCAGTAGCGTCGACCTTTGCTGCTTCATCATTAGTATCATCATCGTCATCATCTCCACGAGGACGTTTCCTGGAACGACGCTGTTGGAGATGAGCCGAATCAGGATCCAAGTGTGCCAAGAGGCTAAAATCAAACGATGGTTTGACGACGAGGAGTTCCTCTTCGGCTAGAATCGTGTCGATGTCGTAATAGCTTGGCATTTTAGACAAGTGATATTGATGTTGCTATTGTACAATCTAGCTGTGCAGAGATTCTAACGTCGAAGACTTCCTCAGTATCGTATAGAACTTGACGTCGTTGATGAGATTGCTGTTGATATTGCGTAGTTGTTCGTTGGTTACCATACACCATATTCCATGATGGTATTATTTTTTGAAAAAAGGTGAAGGTGCATGACAAAATTCAAAAAAAAGATGGGAAAGGAGGGCCAAGAAAAGAGAAAAGACCCACGCACGCCGCACAAGGCAGCAAGGGCATGAGAGGAACGGAAAAAGCAAAAGAAACACCGAATATGGGGCTCGAACCCACGACCACACGGTTAAAAGCCGGGCGCTCTTCCAACTGAGCTAATTCGGT